>JAOXYB010110714.1:0-20725 GCA_028565635.1 Phoronis ovalis
AAAAAATCTGAGACCGACGAACGGATAATTATATTGACCTGGAACGGTGCACGGACAAACCCCATTATCCCCTGGTTATAAGTATACCTGTATACCAGCAATACTTTATAAGCCATCATGGATGTTGATTATATATAGAATGGGATTGAAGGATCATACTGATGATTTGATCAAATAACCATGCATTCTTAAATGTCCCAGAGACATAGACAACCATCCAATAGATAGTTGCCTTGGCCAAGCTCAAGAATTTGAGAGTCCATGTCACAAGAAAAATCCAGGAATAGAAACCGGCAGACCACATCCAGAAATCTAGGATGTTAGAAATGACAGGCAATGAAAGTGCTTCAGGGTTGCACAAAAATTGGTACGTAACACTATAAATATAACATCTTTTTACTACCAGGGAACACTTTTATTGACTACTGGTTGGCCGGGTAAGGCTATCCAAAATAGTCTATGATGCTTGTGTTTTTGCTAATTAAATAAATTCCTGATTTTCATTCCCAAGTTAGAAAATAAAATACTGGCTGTATAAGGCATTGAACAAAATTCTGTTTTGTTGTTTTCTTAACATTCTGTCAGTGAACTTTGATTTTAATTTACTGATTTAGATTCATTATTATTGTACGCAAGTGATAACTAATGGGATTCAAAATCAATAGTTCTGTGGCAATGTACAGAAAATCAGTACAGAAGAATGTAGTTGTATGTGTACCATTATTATTCCCTTCTCTTAATTATTTTTATGCTCAGTAATTCTTGGAAATTAACTCAGGAAGTTGATATTTTGCATGCCTCTTGTATAAATAATTATTAGTCTAACATTTAAATTATAAAAGAAAAAGAAAAATATGGAAGAATGCAAGATATTATAATTTAAAACAAATACTGAGTTCAGTCCTGTTTCACGTTTTGTTTATTTTATGTAGGTGATAGTAACATATGCATGAATTCACTGCATCATATCAAGATCCAAAAGCAAGGCATCGCTAAAGAATCCCTAAAGTTTATGGAAATGTTTAACCAATCATGCTAATATGCTTTTCACACCAAAAAAACCAAGCAAAAAAGCTCAAACCAGTTTGATAGAGGCAATGGCCTACCCTGGGGATATCGAACCTCAACTATCATGGCCCTAACTGTACCTGACTTTGAGATATAGCTTAGTGAAAATTGGAAGATCAATAAATTAATTAAAAAGATGCCAAAAAATAAAAATAAAATGAACAGAAATATTATCAAAGGTCATCTAGAATACTTCGCTGTAACTCAGTACAATCATTTTGGAACATTTAAGGCAGTTTTCAAAATTTGACCTTTGACCTTCAAATGACTTTTTGACCTCAAGGACAACCATGGCCTACCCCAGGAATGTCACACATCTAATACCAAGTTGCTAGCTTAACTGTCTTCGAGATATAGCTTGCTGAAAATTGGAAGGAAAAGATAAAGAAGAAAAAAGTAAATGTAGCAAACCAGTAGGCTTTCTCCCTTATAGGAGCAACCTAGTAACTACCTGGATTATCATATATTAATTAATAACGTAAATGAGCCTCATGTTATGCACACAAAAATCTCACTAATATTCTACAGTCTGTAAAAAATGTAAACACAACATAGTAAACATTTAAAAAATGATTGAAGAAGAGCACAGGTTTTATCAGATATTTTGATGGTTCTTCTAGGTAATAATTAGGTTAAAGAGAAGTGTAATACCATGTAATCCGAAAACCCAGATGAAAAACACTACTAATAAATGCCCCTATGTTATACTGAAGCTTTGCTATTGGGAATAGGTTTTATAGAAAACCAACACAATTTGTATTGAACTGAATCATGTAAAATGTATTTAGCAGCTGCAATGAATATATATAATACATACAACAAAACACTTTCTGTAGCAATCTTGTCAATACAAGAACATGTATCGGGTTGAGTTAGTTCAGAAGCAGATGAGTATTCCGTAGGTATATTTTTAATTTTCTGATTTTTATAGCGGTCACAAAGTTGTCTGCTGTGTGACTGCTTCTGGAAATTTATTTAACTGTTGTAGTATGATTGCAGTTATACTCAAATTCAGTTGTGCTTAATTTATAAGCAAAATATCATTCTTTATATATTATTTGGAATCTACGGTGCAGGTTCTAAATAGTGTATATTCAAACCTCCTCTTGGACATTGTAAGGCGACTGATGTGATAATTCTATATCATGTTGATGTTTACTAATATTTTCTTGGGGATCAGATAAAGGATCAACTATCAGAGTGTAATTTTTAAAAAAAATGTATTTATAAAGCTGGTTGTTTTACTTCCTGACACCCTTTATATTATACAGCGCCCATTTATTTTTTATTACTATTTGATTATTTGTCTACGGTAACAGTATGTGAGATAACATTGGGAAAGATCAGCTTTGTGAATTTTTAAGAAAAATATGCATTTTTTTACTTATTATCTGGAAATAATATGTGTTAATTTTTAGTTTGATTTGTCACCATATTATTATAACGTAAAAAGGAAAACATATGGATGAGCTAAATGTCATTGGCATGGTTATAAAAATGGCACCACGAAAAACAGTGCTAAATAAATACATTAATTGTGCTACAAAACCAACACCTTTTAGGATCTTACCTTAATTACCAGATACACCAGCAGAAGGTATTATATCACAAAATAAGAATTTTTAGTAACCTGTTTGTTTATCGTTTGAGAGTTCCTATATGAAAATGTTAAAATAATGTCATATTGTTTTGTTTGGTAAAGCAGTTATATTAATTTTTTTTATTGATTTATAACAATCGGAATAAATATTTCAAAGTTTCAGAACTTGCCATGTAAGTATAACAATTTCTAAGTACCAGTGTTCAATATTTCTGTAGAAATTAATAGTTTGTACTTGGAAGTAGTACATGGTTCATAATATTCACCCTGAGTGTCAGAGCCTATAAATCTCAGCTTATATAGTTTAAAACTTTCATATTTTATAGCTTACCCCTAAATTCAAATTTTTTATTTCTTATAGTAGCTTCGTTTATAGACTCTGAAACAACTTGCTCAGGCCTTTGATCTTCTGCCTGGATATGCTTCCAGATCTAGAAACGAGTGACAGCCAATGAGAACTTATGAGAACCAAATTTGTATATGGGGCTGATCAGTAACTACGAAGCAGTGCACGAAAAGGGCATGTGGCAAACCTGTCCTTCTTAGAAGCTAATTATTTCATTGGTTGTTGACAATTATGCCATGCGTTGTGATTGGCTGTTGGGCTGTGTTCGGGATTAGATTCGAGTTGCTTCAGAGTCTATAAGCGAAGCTAAGATAGGACATAAAATTTGAGAAGTAGGAAATCATAAAATATGAGTTTTAAACGTGCTAGCAGAGGTTTATAAGCTCTTACACTCAGAGTGATAATATTGCATGATGCATTTTTGCTGTGGTTCATAAATGTATATTAATAATATTAATATCATTATGCACTATGTCTATAAAAATAATAATGATGATATGGTTGATAGATCTATGACAAATTGTACAAATCATTAACGTGGCTTTATTAAATATTTAGAATTTTTACGAAGTGGTTATAGTTTTTACATGTACAGGTTCATCTAAGCTAGCATGATGATGGTAGATACAAGTAAATAGCCATGAATAGGGACCTGCATAACAATTATATGTAGCAAAACATATATATTATTGATATATCCTTCACACTGTATGATTATATATCTTCATGGTGTTAACAGATTCATTGTGTATATTGCGTGACATTGCATCTGTGTAATGGCTGATCAAACACTACTGCGTAAGGATACAGCACCTGGTCATTCAAAGTGAGAATGTATTTTGTATGAGAAATGAGTGGTCGACTGAGATACAAATATGCTGGCGTAGCTGTACTGGTATTTGATAGTGTATAGTAAACATGAGCGATTGTTGGATCCTTTTACAAAAAATGAAGAGTTATTGTTAATATTTGGCTATTTCTCATGTATAAGTTGGTATTTTCGTGTCATGGCACAGTATCATAGTCTGCTCATGGCTATTCCATTAGTTGATAAACCCCCTATTTCTTGTTTTTATAAAGATGTAAACTACCATTCTGTTAGACTAAGTGTAAATAATGGTTTATCTGTCTTTAAAAAATGAGGAAGCAAAATTTTATGAAAAATAATTACTGAACAGATGTATTATATGGCATATTGACTGGAAAAATTCTAAACATTAATACTTATTTCTAAATTTTGAAGATTTCTCATGATATCTGTTGAATTTGTACTTGGTTTGCATATGTAGTATTAGGAGGGGAGGCTGGAACAGCAATCATGAGAACATTGTATTGCTGACTAAAAAAATCTTGTTTTGCCTATTTAAACATGTGGTGAAATTTTGATGGTTTTGATGGTAATTTTATGAAATCATCACAGAAAAGATAATCTCAATTAATAGTCTTGTGGCTTGTATTGCTGTAATGATTACTGGCATGCAGTTCCAAGAATTTGAAATGATCAATCTTAGAAATTAAACTACATACATGCGAAATGGATGTTGCCGATGTTTTGTTACTTGGGATATTTATTCAACTAAAATATAATATCTTATATATTTTGCAGGGTTAGAGTGGAATTCTTTACAAATGAAAGATCCTTTAAAGAAAGGTTACAGTTGTATTTTGTCAAAAATCAACGATCTAGTAAGTAGCCAATTTATATTATGCTGTTCACACTAAAAATCACATTATAATACCAGTTTGGCCAAATTGCCTACACAAAAGTTTGGCCAAATCGCCTACCCAAGCCGACTTGACAACCATAATTAGCAGACATGTGTAGCTTAATGGGTTTGGCCAAGCCAGCTTGATTTTTTTTTCGAGTGCACACAAATTTGCTAAATCACCAATTTGTAAATCCAAGTTTTCTCTTGTGCATGGCAATACTTGTGACCATAAATATTTAACAACATCAGTTGACAGTTCTCATGATTCAGGTAGCGAATACTGTTTGGTACTATTTATTCACCCTTTTTTACTATGTCTTGTCTTTAAGCTAAATTTTGCTGATTAAATGAAAAGACAAAAGTGGATATTTTTTGCAAAACATCAGCCTAAGTTTCTAAATCTGTAACTTATTTTTGCCCTGCAAGGGTCAGAGTTGAAACTTAAAATGCAAAAGAATATTGGTTATATAAACCTTCATACTATATATATACATAGCTATCTGTAGCATAAACTTTGAAAATTCATATCTTTTGAACAAAGCAAAATTTCAAAAATCTGATACATTTTTGTAGCTATATATGAAAAAAATATTTGAATGTGCAACGTTTCAACTATGCAGGTTTATGGGTTTTTGACATATTCTTTTGAATTTAGCATTTCAAAAAATTATCTTCTTTACCCAAAATAGTAAATGTACAGGTCACATGACCTACTTAGAAACAAAACAATCATAGATTTAGAAAGTTTAAGTTGTATACTTTCAAAATATATAAATGTATATATAAATAAATAAATAAACTTTTGTTTGTCTATCTCTTCATTTAATTACCTAAAATTTAACTTAAAGTATAAAGTCTGAATAAATTGTGCTGAACAATATTCCCTACCTTAAACTAAAACTATTTCTGTGCAAACAAGAAAAAAATGAGTAAAATTTGCAACTGATATGTTAAAAATACAGGATGAGTTGCTGCAAAAAAGCTAAAATGTATGACAAAGATATAAGTATAAGCCCAGGCCACCAGAAATGAGTTTCTTCTCTTCAGGTGATCTGCCTTTATTATGCCAGTGTGAGGGTTGACTTTAATTTTAGTACACCCTGTATATATATCAAAAAAACATTATTGCTTAGTGCACAGTATAGCATAAGAGTGATCTAGAATCCTTTGTATATCAAAATTAATGTGTTCTTCATATGCATCTAGTCCGTCTGTACGTATTCTGAAATTTTATCAATTTAAACTTTGTTAGGGTACCATTTCACGGTACATATCATCACATCTTCTAATACAATGTGTTAAATTATTGCTTTAAGATTTTTCTAGTGATTATTAGATGCATTAATCCACATTTTTCACCACCACAGGTCTGCGCATTCGGATTTTTAATTTATTTATAAAATTTCTTACATGTGTCCTTTATGCTGTAAGAGTGTCTCTTGATAACCCCCACGAGACTCCACGGTAATTCCTTATAGTTAATGTCTGTAGAACCCTTTCTGAATGCAGCTTCCGAATTTTGTCACTAGGAGTAGTGGGGGTTGAAGTTAAATTCCAAAATAAATAAATCAGTTTACATATATTTCTTTAGTAAATTTGGTTAAATTTTGAAATATAAATGGAATATTTCAGTAAGTGAATGTATGGATAATTTGAAGAAAAAGTCATATTTTTCTGTGCATCAAATGCTAGCCATTGTTGCAAATCTCATAATTTTGATTATTAAATCTCCCTCTCTCTAGTGGACAAAATTTGAAACTGCAACTAGAAATGATTGTAGGTTTAGCTCCAAATTGCATGTAAAACGTATGGGTTTTAATCTTGTGGGGAAAAAGAAAGGTTACTTTCATTAAAAAAAATACTCTTTAGTGACTTTTTTGATAAATAAAATAGACTCTTTGTATGCACTTGGTAAAGCCACCGTCCTAATCCTGACATGATCCATTTTTGAATGGAATAATGCTATCATGTGAAAAAAGTGCATCATTGTTCATTTACAAAAAAATGTATGTGCTGGCGATCACAATGGTGACTCCACAAAGTGCGTTCAAGTAGTCCCTTTCCACAGCCTGTTTATATTGTACATCTTTCCAGCTCTTACAATCTGGTGTGGTAATGTTTTGCATTGTAAAAAGCATGTGATCTTATGTATTTTGTATTATATGAAGTTGAATTGATTATCTACAACTGTTTCTCGTGATGTATTTCTGACTTTAATTGTCTTGTTTTTGATATTTTCATATTTCTATAGGTCTAATGTGTTTTGTATTATAATGTTTAGCTGTGGTGTTAAAAAAGAACTGAAGATCTAAATTTGTATGAAACAGTGAACATATGTTATTTCAGTAGCATGAATTAATGGGAAACTATCTGGTAAACTTCTGTTTGCCAGTGAAATCTGCTCTATGTTGACACCCTTAAAACATGAAGTGTGTAGAAATATTTGAATTTATTGATTTCTCCAATAACAATAACATTTTCAAATGGTTGTACAATAACCTGACACAATGTTTGTAAACATGTCTATACAACAAAGTCATAAAGCTGTATTTAGAAAAATAATTGTTGCATCTATATTAAACTTCATTGAACCATCTCTTTTTTGTTAGAATACTGAATTCTTTTGTTTCATGATTTGCTATAAAAATTTTAAAAGAAATTTAAATATGCTGAGAAAAATTGCATTTTTTTTTGTAGTATTAATTCCACCTGGCAACATTGTCAAAACATAACATGGGTCCCTAAAATTCCAGAAGAATTCAGAAGGAATCCTGAGATACACTGGTAAGTTGGATTAAAGAAACATAGACTATCTATGAAATTGATGATTGAGTATAAAAGTATTAGATTAGCATTTTATGTAATCATTGACTTCATATGAAATAAGGTGAGCTTGAAACTGAGTCCATAGATTATCTATGAAATATAGTGAGTTTAAAAATGTTGTCTACAAATAGATTGTCTATGAAAAACTGTGAGTTTAAAATTTGAGACTTCATAGTTTATCTATAAAATAAGATGAGCTTGAAACTGTCAACTTCATACATTATCTACAAAATATTATGTGATCGAAATGTGATGATTTAAAAAAAAAATCGACTCCATAGCGTGTCTATAAAATATTGTGAGGTTGATGTGGGCACCTTCATTTAACCTATACGGTTACTCGAAATTATATAGATTATCTATGAAATAAGGCAATTATGAAATTGTTGGTAAGAAAATGGAATAAATATCTTGAGAAATTTACTTATCCATAGATTATCTATGAAATATTTCCTACACAATAAACATTTTGAAACCAATCATTTCCAGAGTAATTATATAGATTAGTTGAGTACCTAAAAGGGAAAGCACTGGAAATTCCCTTTTTATTTTGGACTCCCTCATATAGCTGTATGTGTTTGATGTGAAGTTTCGTGAAGCATTGCCTTCTGTATACAGTCGATGCCCTCAAAGTTTTATGTATCTTCTGGCATTATGCTTCATTTCTTGAAATGGCTCACTGCTCCACTATATTGCCAAGCGAGTCCCATTCTCGGAACATTCTACGCATTATTGTGATTGAAACATGTCGAAGTTCACAACTAATGAATTGGGTATCGCTTCCACTTCGTTCCACAGAAACTATAATGTCTGAGGTGGAAAATAAAATGAGCATGAGTGCAAAGCATTCCTTTGCAGTTTAATTGTAGATTATATGAGCTAGCCAAGTTTGGTACAGGACTTATTGAGATTTAGCTTGGTGCATCAGTCCCAGGACTCACCATACCAATTTTCTAAATTATATCGCTATGCTATTGATTTGCATTAGTTGGTGATTCACATCTGGGATAGTTTACCATTCACAAACAGCTGTAATCACTTATTGCAATTCTTTGTTGAAACGCCAGATTAATTTGATTTATTTCTACACTTTTACTAAATGCATTTTTACTAAATTATAGTACACCAGATGTAAATTAGGCAAGTGTCATTGCTTAATATGTTTTTATTTTCAGGTGTTATATAGGTTTTGTGGAAAGAGGTGAAACGTTATGGGCTATCCAAGTTGCTGTGGCGATTATCAGCCTCCTTGAGACATTACTTCTTACATATCTTGGTTACAAGGGAAACATTTTGCAGCAAGTTCTAACTCCAGGATTTATACTGGAGATAGTGAACACAGTGCCTTTTATTGTTACTGTAAGTAGAAATGTGATACAAAGAAACTTTAACACTAACTTGCCGAAAAAATTGAAGGAAGCTTCAGATAACAAATAAAAGTAGTTATAATATTAATGGATGATCTGACAAATACTACAATTGTGAGTGTAAGATGCTACCTTTAGCCACTCGTGATGATTTCTTCAATTTGAGGCTTTTCCTAAATGTTAGCGTATTGAAATTTTATTTACTCTCAGTGTAATCATTTGAATGGTATGTGAAATATATGCTGAGCATTACTTACTTTTAGCTAAAAAGTTATTATTTTCAATTTCAATTTATTTTATTATAATACTGATGTTTCTCTTTTCAGATTGCATGGCCTCCATGGAGGGACCTTTTTGTACCAGTGTTTTTAAATTGTTGGCTTGCAAAATCTGCCTTGGAAAATGTATTTGTAAGTTATATGATATCGAGTTTCTTTAAAGGCATAGCAATTAACTTTCATCATGATATAGCTTATGTATAAGAGAAAGATGAACCTCAAGGCGAGCTCAGATACTTGTATTCTTTTATAAACTGATTGCACATAAAGTCATATGTTCGAGCTTTACATTTCTGCTTTTTAGTTGATGACATCATGCATTCTTAAGCGCTCCTGTTGGTTGTTACGATTAGGAGGATTAAAGTTTCTATATCATTGGAATCTACTATCATATAATTATTATAAAATTATACTAATAAAACCATAATGTAAATTTTTAAAGAATAAAAATGAATTAAATTAGATATTTACTGTGAAACATAAACTTTAGTTCACATTTAACACTTCCTCTGTGATGATGCTCTCTTGGGGGGGGGGGGAGGGTAGAACTCTTAATGTGCTGTCAATCCATGCTAAAGTACACAGTCCATATCGCAATGAATGTTCATTCAATGACATATTGCTGCAGGGAAATGATTAATATAAAATATAATTCAATCTGAATCTTACATCTGCCCATCAGTGTTTTTTTTAAACTTTGTAGAATGACCTTCATCGTGTGATGCAAAAATCTCAATCTGCTTTATCGCAGCAATTAACAATGCTGTGTGCCACATTAGTGTGCCTCTGCTTTACAAGGTAATTATTGTTCAGCTTTCTGCTTTTAGCCAATTTAACTATCATTCAACACAATTCTGTATTTGATTATATCTGCCAATTATTGAATTTCTGGTAATAAGCTGATAATTTTGTAATAGGAATTCTGTGTTTAATAATAGCGAATACATGTCATTTGGCTTAGACATGTATAATAACTCTGTTTGAAATTGATAGCATTATCTGACTGTGCAATATACTTTATTATATTTATTATTATGCTACTATTGCTTAAAAGCACTTATATATGTTCTTGGTTGTTTTCCAGCGTTTGCGGAATTCAGCATTTACAACGTGGGGGAAATTATCAAATTGGTTTATTTGACTCGTTATGGTTCGTGATTGTGACCTTCTCTACAGTTGGTTATGGTGATTTAACTCCGGATATTTGGCCTAGTCAACTGTTTATGATGATCATGATAGTGGCTGCGTTAATGGTTCTACCATCTCAGGTACGGGTCAATGTATTAGTTTCATTTGTGTAAGTTAAATTTATAGCTGTCAAGTCTCCTGTTGTTAAAGTGAGACTCCGGCGTTCTAGCTCGATTTCTGCCATTGTTTTCAATAGAAAATTGTCCGAAAGATACCAAATCACCCGCTCGAAAATTCTGCCACCTTGACAGGTATGTAGATTTGTTAACGATTTCAAAAGAATGGATGTTGGGTGATTGTTGGTTCGACAAGCCTAGTTCTCACAGTAATGTGGCATTGTTCTTTCGAAACTTTCAAATTACAGACATTTCATTATAAGTTAAAATATTTGTCCATTTTTGCCATATGCATGCTTCCTTAGACGGTTGTTGTGGTTTCAAAAGTATTGACCATCAGATATTAAATGTTTAATGATTGCAGTTTGAACAGTTAGCGTATACCTGGCTAGAACGACAGAAACAGGGAGGAACATACAGCAGTCACCGAGCACAGACAGAAAAACATGTTGTAGTCTGTACCACAACATTACATGCAGACACTGTCATGGATTTCTTGAATGAGTTTTATGCTCATCCAAAACTGCAGGTATCGTAGAAAAATTTGTTTTGAGCACTAGAAGTATTGTAAAGTTTTAATTAATTGCATATTATTTAATTAGGAGTAATATGACTGAGTATAATTTTGTGAAGTTATACTGTATTAGGGAATTGTGGTGCGGAATTCCTAAGATTTTTGGTTAAAAGTGCTACCATAATTGAAAATAATTAGAATACTCTAGAAGTTCATGGTACAATTCAGATCTGACTTATGGATTAATTTTAGATTATATACCAAGCAAAACAGTTCCAGAGTCTTTTATTTTCTGAGAACAAAATTCTATGAACGTGCGACTGCAATAAATTGAACGATTCGTTTTCTTCAGGATTTCTATGTGGTGCTTCTGTCACCTTGTGAATTAGATCCCACTATGAAGCTGATCTTACAAATACCAATATGGGCTCAAAGAGTTATCTACATACAAGGGTCTGCTCTCAAGGACAGTGACTTGGCAAGATGCAGGTTTGATTTACAAATAATTATGTGGAAAATTCATGGGACTTAGGGTCATAGACCAGCTCGCAGTTATTTTATCAAAATATGGTGTATGGCTGGAATAAGTAATGGTTCACTTAGTAAACAAAGCATAATACGCATTTATTGCTGTTAATAGCTGGTTTTTAAAAGCAAGTAAAGTAACAAGTAAAAACAGCTTGTTTAGCAGGTTACCTCTTCCCACCATTTCACAAAGGATGAAGAAGGTGTTATGATTGAAAGGTTAAAAAGTAAAAATGATAAGAGTTGGAATGTACCTCTCTGTGAACTTTACCATGATCATAATGCTGTTTAATAGTTGATTAATTGTTCTGAAGTTTTTCTTTGATTTTTAGAATGCAGGATGCAGAAGCTTGTTTTGTACTTGCTGCCCGTAATTATGCTGACAAAACTGCAGCAGATGAGCATACCATTATGAGGTCATGGGCAGTCAAGGATTTTGCTCCTACTTGCCCTCAATACATACAGATATTTCGCCCAGAAAGCAAATTCCATGTCAAATTTGCAGGTAGGCAAATAAAATATCGTGAAAAATTGTCTTTATGCATTAGTTATATTAAATTAAAATTCTACTTTGGTGAAAAAATAGAATAATTTAACACTTCGGGACAACCAGGGCAAAATTGAGTAATGCTCAACACATTTATTCTTATGAATATCTGATAGGTGCTGTAATTGTCATCACATGCAACCATGTACTCAGTAGAAATTTTACAAATGTTTCTGAAAATATAGTCAAGTATATCTGATTGAGTTTGTTATTTTTGTTATAGAACATGTTGTGTGTGAGGATGAGTTTAAGTATGCATTGTTATCCAATAATTGTCTGGCGCCAGGAACATCTACTTTAGTCACACTACTTCTGCATACATCACGCGGACAGTAAGTGCCACTCAAATTGGATTTATAATTGCTACTCGATATTTGAATAGCTTGACTAAAAGGTAGAGTGGATGAAATTAGATACTGAAATGATGGATTTTACATGCCATATAAGTAAAAAATAATGTTGAGCATCCATTCATGAATTGTGTGCTTTGTTTATTTGTGGTTAACTTACTTTGTCCAAAATCCTTACACCAACAAAATGGAAAAAAACGGACAATTTATGTGTCAAGTATTATAAAGAGAACACTTGATACTTCAGTTACGAAAATATATTCACCATTTGACACTAAAGTTTTGAATTTGATTTTCAGAGAAGGGCAAACTTCTAATGAAGACTGGCAGAGAGTGTATGGTCGTTGTTCTGGAAATGAAATCTATCATATTAACCTAAGTGACAGCCAGTTCTTTGGTGAATATGAGGGAAAGAGTTTTACATATGCCTCTTTTCATGCTCATAGAAAGTATGTTTTTGTATACTTTTTGTAGAGTAAAATAATGAGAATCAGTCACTGTTTTCTGTAAATATTTTGTTGCATACTCACTCTTTATATTTATTTTACTGTAACCTTGATAAATTTTATTGTCTGTTGGAAATTACATCCAGTTTTGATGAGAATAAATAAAATCAATATCCTGTTATGTTCCATGGAGTCCATATTATGAAATCAATTGTAGACAGTGATCTTATTTCCATAAAAGCTCACTGTGAAATTATTTTTTTGAATAAAACATATGAATTGTTATCCAGCAGAAAAGTGGTCTGGGTTATTTAGTGTTCATATCAATTCTGCTTGTTTCAGATATGGTGTTAGTTTAGTTGCTGTTCATACTAATCTGCCTGGTTCCCACTTACAACTCAACCCCGGTCCACGACATATCATGAAATGTACAGATACTTGTTTTTACATGAGTATAACAAAAGAAGAGAATTCGGCCTTTATATTAGCGCATCCCAATGATAAAGATACAAGGATGGATAAATTGAAACCGCCATCTGCGGATGGACAGCAGAGTTCTGTGGTAGCTAGTATGATAGCTGGAGTCGGTAAGTCGAATGTGAAGGCAAAAAAATGTGAAGATGGTTTTAAAGCTAGTCAAATCTTAAAATTGCTTGTTAAGGAAAGTACAGGCTTTTAGCGTAATTTTCTTTGTGACAACTGTTGAAATAGAAAAATGTTGTCTATTAACTAGCAATAATTAAAATTAAATGTCATAGGATTCAAGCACGTCATGTTACTTTGATTAATTTAGCTTTATGAGCTATTTCGAGTCATTTATGACATAATTCTGTGTTTGTTGTTTTGATAGTAGATCTTCTGAACGTGAACAATCAGTCTTTCTATTTTTGATTGTTTTCCAGGTACTTTAGCACTAGAATTACAACACACTCGCACAGCAGCACAGCAACGGTCTACGTTGTCTGAGAGCAACAGTAACAATGCCATTAAAATAGATGAAACGGATGACACTAGTGATTTACCAGATTTACCACGACTTAAACTAGAGTTACCACGAGGTATGTAAAAAATTACATGAATGCTCTCTAACAGAAAGTTGGATCTGTTGTCAGAATTTTGATGCCCCACTAGTCATGCATACCTGTCAACTTTGGAAAATGCCAGATAGGGAGATTTTCCCGAGGACGTGCCAAAGGCTAGGGGGGTCCTGCGGCACGCTCCCCCATAAAATTTTGAATAAATGGCTTAATTTGATGCATTCTGAGCTATTTTGGACTACTTTGATAGTATTCAATGCATTTTTTTTTTACCTTTTTATAACTTATTTCATTAAAAATAACAAAAAAAATTATTTGCTGTCATTGTCATTTATTGCACATACCAATTTGGTGACTGCTATAAGGCTTCCTTCGTATATTTCCGTGATATGAGCTGAAAAATTTTGGATCCAATTTTGCTGTTATACACCTTTTTGTCAGTCTCTTGAGTCCATTAATTATCTGTGAGGATGAACAATCGATGATGCTGAAGGACACGATAATTACATTTTATTTTTTGTTATAAAATTTTCTTTCATAAATAAAAATTAAGTTGAATGCGCTGTGAATAACTTCAAACATTGCTTGATGTGATTGTTAGGTTTGACCATACAGAGTCTGAATAAACGTCCAAGTATTGCTCCAGTGCCAGCTTTACTAAGTCTGTTAGAAAGCAATGATATTGAAATCAATGTGGAGTCGGAAACTGATGATGATGACCTTGATAGCACTGATGGCAGTATGGCGTGGGATGAATCTTCCGAGGAGTAAGATATTCAACTTCATTTTAAATCTCCTGTAAAGAAATGTTTTTGATGAGAAACAAAAAAAATTTTTATTAAAACTTCCATGTCCTCTTCTCTAAAAAATGCATGTGTCTATTTAACTTGATTTGCATCCCGTTTGATTCCAATTTTAATTTTTATCAGTCAGTTTCAACATAAAGTTGTTTAATTTTAAAAATGTGACTACTCTAAGTAGTTCAATAGAGGGTTTCAGAATGAAAAAAAATATATAGTTATGATAATGTCTGCCGATTAAGGTATATTGAAGTATTAATAGTAATATTGTGTAAACATTATCTGGGAAGTATATACACAATGTTTCAGACATTGTGTACATTATGCTGTTTGCCATCATATCAAAAATATAACAAGCTTTTGTCATGATTACTTTATTTCAGCTATGTGAGTGGTTTTCCTCCAATGACTCCATACATTGGCACTAGTCCCACCTTATGTCATCTCATGAAACAGAAGAGACCTTTATGTTGCCTTGAACTTGCCATTGTAAGTAAACCTTGGCCATGTACGTAGTTCAGTTGCTGGCCAGAGTGCTAGTAATTAAAAAACAGTTTGTCGAAAGTAAATTTATGAGTACTCAATAATGTTACTTTCAGTACTAATTTCATCATTTCATGCAATATTTTGAATTTTTTTTAACATGTGGTGAAAATATTCAAAAAAGATCAACACTTGACGTACCTTCTCAACTAACATGTGGGCTTAACCATAGTCAATTTTTGTTTATTATCTCGAAAGACAGAAGCACGATAATCCCTTTATTTCTGTATAAAGTGTCACGAAAGTCTTGACGCCAATCAAATTGCAGCTTACAGTAATAGGTATAACAGTGGACTAAGCTGATAGGGGGTTGATCACACACATTCTGTCCTGCCAGAGTCTATCTGTAGTCAGCTAAGCAAAAAGCAAGTTCCTTGGCTATACCTATTCAGAATGAGTCATAATTAATGATAGAATAGACATGGTAGGCAACAATGGATCATGCAGAGAGAAAGGCTCATCTCAGTTGGCAACAAGAGTTTAATGATGTAATTATTTCACTCTTGCCAAATTGAAGGAATATAACAACAATTGACTATGGTTAAACCCAGACGTTAGTTGAGAAGGCCCGGAAAACTAACGGATAGATTAGGTCAGACTGTTGACGTACGTATCTTGGGGGGCTTTGTGTAGCCCAATATAATATGGAAAGAAGACATTCATAATTTTGACATACGGTCTGGTATCGTAACATACCAGACAAGAACTGCTGCATGTATGAGAACTCTTTGTTATATAGAACACCAATGTAGGTTTAAAATTGTGTTTACTGCCTATTCAAAAAAGATTTTGTCTTAATCTAGAAAAGTCGTGTTTAAATATTGTAATTGTAAATAAGACTATGTGGACTGTTTCACGCTTTTTGCCGCAACATTTTTAACATGTGAGATAAAAACTGTTATTTTTTAATACTTGTTATATAATCATTTTTCTTCCTTGCAGACCTGTGAACACTGTAGTTTTGGCAGTGCTAAAGATTACAACTGGTCAAACAAAGTTACAATCCTAGCAGCAGACTTTGCTAGTAATGGCTTATATAATTTTATTGTACCTTTGAGATCTCACAGCAGACCAAAAACTGTACTTAATCCAGTCGTGTTAATATTAGAAAGAAGGTAAATACATTTTCGTGGGCACAAAAAATTTGTGATAACCCTATATTGTGCATGTAGTAGATCAGGTTTTGAATGCATTTCTTGAGCTACTAGCCTTTGATAAGGCACTGTGTCTATCTTTTAAGTGCTCAAAGAACTAATCAAAGGGGCTTATTATATATCACAGTTGTATATTGTAGTGTTTTTAGTTATTATTCAGAACATGCTGATCTTGAAAAAAAAACAAAACAGTTTAATTGTTCTGTTAAGATGCTTGTGTTTTGAACATTGATAGGTTGCATAATAACTCACATGAAGATGTTTTTCTTTCAGACCGGAGCTAATATTCTTAGAAACGATCTCCTATTTTCCAATGGTTTACTGGATGATTGGCTCTATCGACTGGTATGTGTGTATACCTTCGACCACTGTTTAACTTGATTCTGAAAAAACTTTCAAGTTTAGATTTTCAAAAAAGTATTTAACATTATTATTATTATACTTTAAATTAATAAAAGTTTTTATTATTTAATATTTATTCTATGATTAAATAACATTTACTTAATATCAAGTAGTAAATCGTTTTTTAATAATTTACATACTGTTTAACAAATATCCGATGCAGTTGCTGTAATTTTTGAGATTAATCATTCTATTCAAGATGGAGCATTTTTAAATGTCAAAAAAGACAGCTTTAAACATCAAATGATTCATTCACTGATAGATTTTAATTTTTTTATTCCAGCCTTGATGATCTGTTGCGAGCTGGTATAAATTTTGCTGACAATGTTGTTGTAGTAAACAAGGAGAGTTCAAACTGCCAAGAAGAGGACTATTTGTCTGATTGCAACACAATCGTAGCTGTGCAAACAATCTTCAGGTATTCATGTACAACTCACAATAATGTACTAGACAATTTATAAATAAATTTTTCCATGTTATTCTGTTCTGGAGTGTTCACCTTTTAGCTTTTTTTCTTTCGTCCTGTTTTTCTTTTTCCTTATTGATTGCATCTTATCACAGCACAATCTCTGGCTGTTGTTTTCGAATGATCGCAAGTGTTGCTTCAGATAGCTACACAAAGAAATTTGTTTTTTCACGGTTACTCGGTCATTTAAAAATACAACAGGCTAGCTAGTATTTGTGTACCTATTTTGAACAGGTTGAAACGTTTAGTGACTTGACACTGATATTGCACAACACTTCAGTACAGGTCAGGGTTAGGGTTAGGGAATCTTATACCATTACCATTATTTTTGGGTGCTTTTTCAGACTGTTTCCAACCACTAATATTATAACAGAGCTTGTGCAATCTTCCAATATGAGATTTATGCAGTTCAGAGCAAAGGATCATTATGCTCTCAATCTCTCAAAGGTAGAAAAGGTACGTCATTGTAAAAATATATTTCTTAAAAAAGAGACTATTTTTAAATTTATAAAATTGTTGGAAGATCTTTATATGCACAATTTTAAATTATTTAATATTTTGCAGAGAGAAAAAGAGAGAGGGTCGCATATTTCCTACATGTTTAGATTGCCATTTGCAGCTGGTAATGTTTTTAGTGCCTGTATGCTGGATACCCTTCTGTATCAGGTATGTTTTAATTTGTTCTTGATGTAGGTGCACTACTCTATATGCAACCTGCCATTTTTTTACTGATTTTGTTTTAGAAGATTAATCCGTTTATATTAAGTACAGACACAGTAAGGTATAATATTTCATAAATGTACTAAACTGAATTATCGTCATTGAGTATAACTGGAAAAAAAGAATGTCATACCTTCAAAATCTATGTGTCATATAAAGATTTTTCCATACATGAATTTACTTTAAATTTGTCAGTTTTTCAGAAGGGCTTAATTTTTCTTCGTCTGTAAAATGAAGTTTATGCAGAAATAAAATTTCTTTTACATTTTTATCATTTAAAATTGCAGGCTTTTGTCAAACCATATTTAATCACATTTGTTCGCTTACTACTGGGTGTTGATCAGGCAGTTGGATCAGGTCATCTATCCTGTGTAAGTGCATTATTCGCTGCTTTGCATGATATTAATACAAAAACAGATTGTTTAGCTAAGTATTAACAAATCACTTTGATGCAGATTTAGCAGTAAAAATATGAAACCTAATCAGCATTCATTATGTGTTATTATACAGTGCCACATTGAATCAGAGATTGAATTAAACAGGTCAGAAGAATTCAACACTCAGTCATTTAATTCTTTATTAAATACTTTAAAAAATCTCTATTCTTCAAAGGGACCTGCCAGATAAAACTAACTGCTTACGTTTGTGGGAATCATATGAAATAGTCCTTGTATGTTATACATTAAGTGTCAATTGTTTTATCAGATGAGAATAACTAAAGATGATATGTGGATTCGTACTTACGGTCGTCTGTACCAGAAACTTTGCTCAACAACGTGTGCTATACCAATTGGAATATATCGCACTATCACACAAGTCTCATCCTCTGATTCACAGGTAATTTCCCTTTCATTGATACTGCAGTTATGTAATATAAAACTTAAACACTTTTAAGCCATGTTAGTACTAAATTAGACAAAATAGGGGTGCATATAGTGGATTACAAGTCTTAGACCCCTTCTGAGTTTACCCACCTTCAACCTGATTTGCTCATAACAATTCAGAGTTGTTCACTAAAGGAGGCAGGGTTTGATTTTCACTTATAAATATAAATATTCTTTAGACGAACCTTATACATGAGAATGTTTTCAAAATCTGCTGTCTCGCACAATTTAAAAAAAATCCTTTCTATATTATGAATACTTGGATTGTTAGCAACACTGTGATACCAAACCAGTAAGTTTATAGTTTCATAACTTGTGTCGTCATTTGCACCAGTTACTTCATCTATAAAAGAAAAAAAAGCTGCATTTTGTGTCAATTGGTCTATTCTGTTTTCCTGTTTTAGTAAAATTCATTTATTATAAGAGACAATATTTATTCAGAATTTTAAACTTTTAGTACTTGCCTGAGATTGCAGACTTCTAATTTCTATCTTCCAACATTACACTTTTCATCATTTTAATATAAGCTTGAAGTGATTTTGTTTTGAAGTAATAAGAATACTTATTTGTGTCTGCTTTTACAGTAGGTTTCCGAGTTATGCTCTCATGTATATACAAAATACTGATTCATTGTGATGCAGTAAAATGACGTCAGAAATATGTATTGTGACAGGACATTGAGGAGGGAAGTGGGGGGGTAGTGATCACAGCTCAAAGGAATAAAAATGCCTTTTCATGAATCACAGACAGAAATAAATAAACTTCTGCAATCGTGGGTCACCAAAATAATTCAACCCTTCCCGCTCCCAAGAAGATAATTATATTGGACAGTCATTTAGAATGGTTAGAGCATACTCCAGGGATCTGCGATGGAGATTTATTTATCATACCTTCATTCTGCAAAATACTGTATCCGAGACGGAAATGGAGGGGATAGGGGAAAGGGTTCAATCTCATTGCACAGGAGTAAAAATGATAATCTGATTGCATAAGTAAAAGTATAACAACCCTAAACCAAAAAAAAAGTATCACATTGCATGGACCGAAATAAAATTCAATGAATCCCACCGCACAAAAATAAAATATGACCCTTTCACATCTGTAGGAAAATAAATGCATGCAAGCACCTAAATAGGCTGAACAGTGAATGGTCACTAAATGTGAAATTATGCTCGTGTATATATTACTTTCGTGTTGCATGAATTATCTGTGCGGAATTCAGGATTCTGATTCCTTGTAGATTACCTAACAGACTAAGTTGATGATGTCAGAAAAATCTGAGTAACTGTCACAAACCAGTATTTAGTACTTTATCGGAAGAGAGCATAACTTGGAAACCTACTGTACCTGGGGGGGGGGGGCACTGCCATCCAAAGTGGTTATACATACGTGCTGCCCTATGGGGTATGGTTTTTCAAGGTCCCTGCTTGCAAAGGGGTATATATTTCAACCCTGGCGCTAGCAACGGGGGGTATATTTTTAGCTCACTGCTAACAACGGGTCCTGAAAATTATGTTTGTTTATAAAGGGGTATGTTTTTTGCCATGGGTGTTACTAAAGGGTATATTTTTAGCCATCTTTCCTGACAATGAGGTATGTTTTTAGCCATCTTTTCAGACAACCGTTTATGTTTTTGCCATAGCTGGCTTGTAACGGGTATAGGGTTTTGAGGCATGGGTCGCCCCTGTACCATAAATTGGCCAAGTGCTCCCCGGGTTACTGTAACAAAGATAAATTTTTACTTTAAGTATTAGTGATACATAATAAACAAGACATTTGTCATGTCTAATGCCCATCCAATGTGTAGGATATTTTTTTAACATTATTGTTTTTTTACAT
>JAOXYB010110825.1:0-12090 GCA_028565635.1 Phoronis ovalis
ACATACAAAGATGGCTTTACAACTACAGAAACTACATCATATGATGGGCATCTGTCTGCACCCGCAGACCTCTTGTTCTAAAAGTTGTAATGTTGCCAAGATTTTCTGTACTACTATTGCATTGTTTCAGAACTGTTGTTAAACAATATATGTAATGGGTTAAACCATTTCTCTGATAAGGCACACATTTTTTTTATTTTTACTGTTTTTTATGTTTTAAAAATCTTACATACTCAGTTTTTGAGTTATGATGCACAGTGCACTGGAACATTGGTGATAATGTATATATTATCTTGGGAGTTTGTACAGAAATTTACCTCCAGATATATGCCCGGCTGTAATATGTTGACCTGGGACATACTTTTAAGTCTGCTGTCAAATCTATAGTTATTAAATAAATCTTTAGCTGCAAAAATGTAAACAGCCACTTTCATAAAGGATTATTGCGGATGCATCTATGAAAAATAGTGGTAATTATATTGCTAACGTTTTGTCTACTTCAATATTGCATCAGTCCTTAGGCTTATATTACTGTTTTAAAATTTTAGACGAGTGCTTACAGTGTTCCGTGTGCTTTGAAGATTTTACCATTAACGAAGAAACTAAAAAGTTACCTTGTAACCATCACTTCCACCAGCCATGTATTGAACCCTGGTTAAAACTGGTCAGTATTGTTTGTTAATGGAAGTAGCTGTCCCTGTCAACCAGAGAATTCCATTCCCACTATCTAGAACAAGTATCTATGAATCATGTTATTACTTACCCTTTGTCACATTCAGTGGGTCCATTTGAGATGAGACACACTTCAGTTGCATAGAGTTTCTGTGTAATACATATAGTAACATTGAAAATTTGAGACTGTATATGGTTACAATTTGGTAAAAGACCACTTGTTTTGGTAAGCAAGAACATTTTGTAGTCATTAATGATTTTGCAATCATATAGCAGATGTACTGATCCTATATTCTTTATTTTAGCATGGAACATGTCCAGTATGTAGAATAGATTTAAATGGAGTAGACACATCACGGCAAGATGCTTTCGCTAATGCAACTCCAGGTCCCTCCAGTAGGGGGCCACATGCTCAAGCAATGGACGATATGGATCAATATGATTAACAATATATCGTTATATCTGTGATATTTGTTTGATAACTACACATGGTTTCACAAGGAATATAAAAATGCAATTTTCATGAAAATTTGAGAAATAAAATAGCCAAAGCAAAAACTTAGGAAAACGTTTTCCTTCCATGAAATGTATTTCTTAAGGTGTTTCCCTTTGCCGTTTAGTTTTACATAATGAGGCATATGACCTTCCATCACTGATAGTTTTCTAGGTGTCACAGTCTTATTATATAATTTTCTCACATGCATGTTTCTTGCAAAAAGTATATAGTATGTTATTTAAAAATAATCAAAGGCCTTGTTGCTTTTTCTGTGAAATTTATAACAAGGCTGCCATGTTGTGGTATACAAAATTGTTCCCGAAATAGTTTAAAGCATTTGCAGGATAGCGTATACTAAGATAATTGAAAGGCGCACATTTATTCATTATCCCTTTGATCAAAGTGTTTTGTACTATTTGAATAACATTGTTGTGCATCTCTTGTGGAACACTTTCTAGTGGTGCCATCTGACAGTTGTCATTGTTAGTTTTCAATTTACTTTACTCCATAAAAGTTTCCATGATATACAAAGGTCATACTTACTCTTAATAGAGATTTCGATGTAATTGTTTTTATCCTCTGACAGATATGTTAATAGTTATGCCAGGACATACCAGGACTACATATAAAAGAATACAAGTTTGTGACATTTTATGTTTTTAGCTTTTAATAATGAAATTTACCAAATAAACTGTGAAAAAGGATTATGCAGCCAGGCAGTGAATTTACTTGAAGTTTGGGGGACAAAGCAACAAGTTCTTGTTAATGCTATCTTGCTATGCTTTGTCTGGTAACATACAAATGTGGTTGCTATCTGTGCTTTGACTTATGCTCCTTTAAAATTCCAAAAATGCAGATTCAGATTATGGGATTTTAATATTCAGTAGGGAGCATACTATTTAAGCAATTAAATAATCACATAACTTTGAAAAATAAAGTTTTTCCGATTTTCAAGTATCTTCCCATTTGCAGAACAAGTTTATTTATTCAAAGATTATTTGGGTGCACTTGGTGGATCCGTTGATCTTAAACCCAAATATTCCCAGCATGAACCCAAATATTCCCAGCATGCATGCGTTTTGTGAATAAACAAACGTTGATGCATTTCTCCACAAATGCTCTAGCACTTCATTTACAAAATGCTGGGACTAGTGACTAGTAGCTCCACCTATTGCAAGCAAGTAGTCCTTTCAGTATCTTTGCATTTTGTGTATTTGCTGCATAACTTTTACAGGCGACTACTTTTTCTCAAACTTGAAGATTTCTGCATGATGCTAATTACTTATAACACAAATATGTTCCTCTCTGTGCGAGCTCATACCATTTGCAGACTTAGAGTTAAATTTATGCCAAGATTTTGTTAGCAGACGCCAATTTCTGGGAACAATTACATCTATCGGTAAATCTGTTAAAACAAGTTAACTATGTTTTGGTTAATGTAGCTAAAGAAGAAATAAAATCCATAGGAAAAATGCTATCAATTTCAGTTCACCCAAACAGTTGACAAAATATACAAGATTTACTGATAAATCTAGCATTTAATACATTTAAATTGAATTTTTTTTTTGAAAAAAAAAAGTTACCGCATCAGGTTATTTAATTTGCATTAGAATGTAAAATGTCTAGTAAATTAAATCGTACTTTTATTTATTTTTATATACATTGTAGGGAATCAGAATGGCATTGTAAACAACATCTAAATAAATCCTCTAGTGACAGTTTTCGCAAACAGTAATTAAAGTCCCTAACAATAGTCGTCTCTTGTAGCACAGTATACATTTACGCTATTGCTCTGCTTTTTAATGATGTGCATATAAAATATATTTCGTAGTTTATTACCACAGCTACCAAACCCATTGTACAGTGTATTTCGTATTTTTATTATTTGCTATACAATGTTCCATTGCTCTTTATTTTCTACTGGAAATGAAGCCCGGAAAATGAAGGCAAATAATATTGCCTCCTGTGACTAACAAGTAATTGTTATGTTAGCCAAAATATAAATATCAATGAAAACTCAAAAAGTTGTGGTTTAATAATTTGTTTTTTCAGAAGTATTATATTAGTAACTTAGATCTATTCATAAAAATTCTGTTTGTTAGGTCTGTGTTGAACTGATACAATATTGAAGGAAAAAAACAATACATTTGTATAAAAGTGGGTAAAAGGTATTTCCATACGTACGTGTGGGCTATGGAATATAAACATGTTTGCTACTTTATGTTTATATAGGGTTAGGGATTGACCAATGAAATTGCTTGACAATAACATGTCCGTAATCATCCTAGGTTCGTGAACTTCCTGTTTGAGCTTTCCTGAACATTTGATGGGCTAATGCTGGCTAATGCTTGTGAGATTCGAAATTGTTTTAAAATGTAGAAAAACAGTTTTATGAGAAAATTCTATGGTGATTGTCAAACAGCTTGGTAAGTTTAATTCGAAATTTGTGGGAAATAGATGCAAATATTCCCGAGATTCGATCAACCACATTTGGGCGGTCCCAGAAATCAGAATTTGTACTCTGTTCGGTGCCCAGCGAAAGATTTGTCGGACTTTAGCAATTTTGCAAGATTTCGTAGGGACGTTAAGGCCCAGCAAATCTCGAAAATAAAATTGTCCCTTATCGGGTTAATGCGTAGTAAGCAGGTAACTGCAGGTATTTGTGACTAAAAATGTAACTTTAAGTTATAGGTCACATTGCATTTCGAAAATTATATGACTTTTGGCCGTCGTACTTCCCACTTGATGAGAGGAAATAACACCCACGCGTTAAGTTAGTAACTCTGCTTAATGTAAGCATTCGGTGGAGGATTTCTGCATTTATAACAAGAATGTATTGATAATGGGATCAATCATCAATGATATTACTTTCAATGGAACCGAGTTCATTTCCTACTCCAAAATATTAAACCGTACATTTATACTACCTGGTTGTTTAAACTCCTTTTAAAAATTCCCGTGAAACTACTAGAGTTATTTATTCATAAGTTCTATAGATCTTTGTATTGTCATTTTTTTTGGTAACAATTTGTGCATTGGTAATAATAATTTTGCTATCCTAATTTATACATAGAACATGTTAAATGATATTGATTTAAAACAAACACAGCATAAACATCACTTTTTATGTTATAAGTTATTATGACATATTTTTTTAAGGTTTAATGCAGCATACTTTTATAAATTAATGAGCTGTTTAAAATTTGTCAGCCAGTCATGGGACTGAATTCCAAACAAACCATCAGTGTCTTCACTACTTCGTTTCTTATAAATTTATGGGAACACATTTTACATTTAACACCATCTTTTTTGTTGGAAAATTCCTTTTTTTATTTGGGTGCATATTTTGATAACAGTTACTAAATTTGCTTTGCAATGGCTGAGACATTAAATTAGTCTCAGGCAATGGGCAAGAGGATATGCATTTTTACACGAATTTAATCAGAGTCTGCATATATATATTTATCAGGAGCATGTTTGGTGTTTTGAAGTTTTGGCTACATGTCCCCAGTTCTGCAGTTATTTGGTAGAGTACCCTTTCACAAGATGAAAACCTGATTATTGAATTTTCATTATGCATAATCCACCACTCCAAATGTTTCATATTAGATACAGACATACTATCCTGTTTACGCTACTTATACAATCAATAATAATGAGATAGAGAGGCTTATCTCACAACAGGTTGTTTTCTAGTTTCCTATACTGTAGAAACTAATGTATTCTGCATGGAGAGCTTGGGTGAATCATAACAATGTGGTATATTTCTAAACTTGATTCAGAATTAATGTACTGTTTTTGATCTAGATATATATTCTATTGTCCTGTCGCACCAATAAATTACATTTTATGAACCATTTCATTACTGTCTCTAAGGTATGATCAGTCTTAATTGTTTCCAAATGTATTTTCCATCCATGCTTATTGGCACTTGTTACTTTTAGAGTAACTGTATTGCATGACTCATTCTTTCTTTCCCTGATGCTAATACACTAAAGGTAGTACATAATAATTGTTAACTTGAAAAATTATGTTAAGATCGTCCACATTTTTACTTCTCAATTCATTTTTGTATCTCCACTCCGACTGCTGAACTACAAGCTGAGAACAACATACTTTCTAATAAGCCTGTAATTTATTAAATATAATATAGAATAGAATACATATGTAGTAAATCCAACTGATAGAATATTAGAGAGGTTGGAGTCATTATTTTACAGATACTGATAAATTTGACTTTATCATGTGTATATTTGATCTTTGTGATATTAAATTTGAGTGATAAAACAAGCAGCATCATGCCTCTAGGTGTAATAGGTACCTAGGATTCTGTCCCTGAACTGTGAGTGTTATTGGTGTTGAGTAATGTATTGCGGAATGTACTTGTGTCGTATTACTTATTAATAACATTTATATTAGTTATTCTTATTTATGTTTAATGATAACAAAAGTTATCTACTCTTCAACTTTATATGATACTGAAACGCAGGATTGAGGGATAGAAAGTTGAACCTATGAGAGATGCAGAGCTTTTGAATTTTCTTGTTTTGCCAATATACTAAAGTTAGTGGGAAATTTTCAGATTGGTATCTAATTTTCAGTTTTCATGTTATAATATGAAATCAGATTTCTTTAGTTAATTTTATCTTTTTTTTCAGATTTACGGTAACTAAGTAAAGAATGAGAAGTTTCTGGATAAAATTGCTCATTACAATAAATATACCATCAAATTACTTTATTAGTTATTTTCTACCTTGAATATGACATCATCTTAAGATACAGCTAATTATTGTATAGTTACCAGTCAGTTTGTTTTAATTCGTAATTTATATGGTACACACACTATCAATGGTTAAGAACAAGGAAGTGAGTTACTAATCCCAATGTTTACATGTGTGTAAAGTCTAGGCATTGTTTAATATAAAGAGGGAACTCATCGTCATGATGGATATCACAGAAAACCAAACAAGTCTGGAGACGTACATGGTCCGTATTTACACTGGAGAAGTGGAAGTAGCGCAAGATGTGGAGTTTGTTTCTGTGGAAGTTGAGAAAACAGCAAATGCAAGATTTGTCGTAAATCATGTTAAAAAGAAACTTGGATTACAACAAGAAGACAGCTATGAACTTGTTGAAATTCTTTGCTCTGGAGAACAGTTGTGTAAGGAAAGGAAATTGGGTGAAAATCAGATGCCAGTCATGATTCAATTGGTCTGGCCTAAAGCTACAAATACGCCTTTAAATTCAGATACGAGCACAGGAAAAGATTTTGAATATCGTTTCTATATCAGAAAAGAGGAAAACAATAGGACTAGCGCCACATTGTCATGGACTGAGTATTCACAGCCACAGCCAGTTGACTGGTTTCTTGGTAAATTTCTTCGTCACCGTAGTAACAAAGAATATGAGGACTTGTGCAATTTACCAGATCTTAATGAACAAACTTTGTTGGGTAATTTAAAATCTCGTTTTGGGAGTGGTAATATTTATACGTACGTGGGGTCAATACTCATAGCTGTTAATCCATTTCACTTTTTCCCAATTTACAATCCAAAGTACGTAAAAATGTATCAGAATAAAAGCTTTGGAGATTTACCGCCCCATATCTTTGCTGTTGCGGATTCAGCATTTCATCAGATGTTACATATGAAGGCCAATCAGTGCATAGTCATCTCAGGTAGGTTTTATATTATTACTGCATGAAAGATCAGATACTCGGTCTTGTACAGAAATTCTGTCTTTTTATACAGTATATCGGGTGCTGTCACCACTAGTTATACCAACTAAATTGTATTTACTGTAATCTCGGATCTGAAATGTCACAGGACCATGAAGTCTCATCTGAAAACTGAGTTTTAAGTTGTTTTTGCTAACTTTTTGCTTTCACAGTTATATGCCATTGTAAGTTTATTGTAAAAGTGTTACATGTGCAAGAAATTGGACAAATAAGATAAAGAAATCTCTCTTTTTCATCCATGTTTATGAATATTAGTACAAATCTAAATTCTTACACATACTTTTTTCATATTTTCTAAAATCTCCCCTAGTGCCCATGTTCATTTTTTTAATCTATATTTTATGTGTAATAACATTGTCACAACACTGCTATTAACAATTTCAATCAGGAAAAGACATTGTTGCAACTTTGCAGTTAAATAATTACAATCAGAAGGAAGGAAACATTAAAATTGTTCATCTCTGTTGGTTTTTCTTGAGAAAATGTTCAATTTTGAAAAATGTATACATCCCCATTTTTCTAGAAGTTGACAATTCACATATTATTGATGCAATCTTTCTAGGAGTATGAAATTTAAATGGAACTTAAATTTCACATCGGATACACACATTTCAGAATTTTCAGAGTTTCTCACATCCTCATAAGTTGGAAAAAATAATAATTCTTTTAATATTATAATTTGCGATTTTTTACCGAAGGTGAATCTGGATCTGGGAAGACGGAAAGCACCAAAATGTTAATACACCATTTGGCAGCTCTGACGCACAAATGTAAGGGAACAGATGATAATGGAGTAGAACAAACAATACTTAATGCTGGGCCTGTTTTAGAGGTAAGCTTTTAAACATATAATTAAATACCAGAGTTGTGATTAATAGACACGTTACTCATGAACATTCTTAAATGTTTTACATAATATAAAATGATGGAAATAGTACAGTGAAGGCGAATTTCTAAATTTTTGCTGAATTTATCTCGTGTGAAATGCCATGTAAATACCGTTACATTCATAACAGTGCCAACTACGAAAGCTGTTATCACATTTTTTACCTAAAACTATTTCAGTATACCATTTTCAACAGGCTTATAATTGTTTTCCTCATTATATTTTTTAAAAATCATGTCAGAAACTATGGGCCTGGTAAAATTGAATATGTATTGAACCTGCTACAAAAAAGATGTGCAGTTTCTATAAATGAAGAAAACTCACCTATTCATCCTAGCATAAACATCTGTTAAGTTTGCTCATTAAAAAAATTAAACAATTAATTATGGAATTAGGTTAAGCAGGTGTGCAATTAATATAATCTGTCCTAATAATTTCAAAAGAACTATGTAACCACCCAGCAGGACAATTAGCTGTAAGAGATTGATAATAAAATATTATGGCATGTTCAACCTGTGACTGTGACCTACATGTCTTTTGTGAAGGAGGAATGTACATTATTGGATTATATTCATATATATGTATATATATATTTATGCTGTCATATTTACTATCTTTATTGGCTTTGTACAGTTTTAAATATTGTTTAATCCTGAATATTTTGGCTGAATCCAGTATATATTTGTTTAGTTTAGGAGTCATTATTATGTTATTCGTCTAAAGCTTTTGGTTTACGTTAATATTTTTGTCATTTGTACTGGGGCTTTCCCTAAAACGCACCCTAGATATACAGCCCTAAGAAAACACTCCATTCTAGCTATAGAAATGCTAGTTTCAGCAAAGCTAGGAGTGTTGTTTATTACTCATTTGTAAAGAAATTAAATCTCAATCAAAAATTTGATGGCGTACTGTCTGGATTTAGGCTCTGGGATATCCAAAAACACAATGCTTTTGTGTCATTTGAAGGAGTTTTAAATCATACAGCCTTCATGACAATCATACGTCTGTGTAAAAATTTCTATATGATGTCGACATGTAAGAAATACTTTCTGTCTTTTTAAAGTTTTTGAGGAAAGATTTGAAAAGATATCCAAACATTAATGTGCCAACCTGCTTTTAGTTGGTTTCACTGCTTCAAGAATTTTTTTATAAATACCTAGGAGTTATAGTTTTACCCTGCTGAAAGTAAAGGTTTTTCCCATCGCTTTGCTGGGAAGTTGAAAAGGATTAAAGTGGTAAAATTTGCTTAATTTATGCATAACAGCAAGCATACTGTACATATAAGTGTTTTAGTTAATTGGCACACTATGTGAAACATCTTTCCAAATAAAAGTTAGATGTACTACTAAAGATAAAAAAAATTCACAAAAATACTTAGCTAACTATTAAACTGTAAAAAAAATCAGAAACCAGCAAAGATGCAATGTACTGAAATATTTGTTGGTATACGGAATTTATTATTAGAACCTCCACCATTACATACACTGTTTCTGATAAGCTTGCATTGTGTGGGTGGTAGCTTGTTGAATTTCAAAGAAGTGTACAGATACCAATAATATATCAGTTGCAAGTATAAATAGCATAAAAAATGCCAAAACTTGTATGTTATATACATGACCAGTAGTATTTATGTTGCCAAACAATGTTGAACATTTTTTCTCATAAATTGAGTAGCTTTTCTGGCTAATTAAGTGTTCATGTTTGGAAACAGGATTAAAGTGTAAATCACCTGTTTGTATCTCGGTATACTGTTCAGAGAAAAAGAATGCAGTGCGTGGAACAAACGCACTGGTTTTAGTCACAGAACCATATAAAATTGTATATTTCTGTTCCCTTGGTGAAAGTTTAAGTGTTCTTTAAATTTGCAAAATGGTAGAGATAGAATTTCCATAAGGAAATCATTGTATATGTTTATAGTTACAAACTAGGTGTACATTTTGGTACTTACATCTTGAAATAGCTCTATTAGCACTGAAGAGGTACTTAGGAGATGTGTTATGTAATGTTGTGGAATTTGTAAATAATCTGTGATTTCACACCTGCCTTTAATTTTGAACTTAGGCCTTTTTTTGATAAACATTTTTAACAGTGTTATATTTTACACATTTTAAAAATAATTGCAGTTTTTAAACATTCTTTTTAAATTAATATTTTTTCTTGGGTGCTTGCTTGCAGGCATCACAATGTAGCAGGAAATGCTTAATGTTACATGTTTGCTGAACTAGCAAGATTGAGTAGCATTTTTTCATTGATTGAGTGTTGAAGTTTATTTTGCATTTCTTTACATTTGTATCTGTGTAATTTGTTAGGGAATTTTTGCAGGAGTAGTAGATGTATTATATGTACAGAAGTGCGAAAAGTGTTTCATTAATTCTTAATATATATTATTTCAATACAGTCTATCATTACCTAAAAAATATGTAATGCAAATCTACTGATAATTGTCTCTGGGGTCCTATGGAATGTATGCCTATAAATTGAACTGTGCAACCTCTTGAAGTAGTGAAGTGCTGCATTGTGGGTATTAATGAACATCTATAGTCTCTGGTGAATGCATAACTGAATAAAGGGACCTCTTCATGGCATACCTTTGACTTTCCACTATCTTGAACATCCACTAACTCTGACATCTGTATGATATTTAAAAGGCAATCTGAAACCCAAGTGAACTGAATATGATAATGATCCTTAATTGAGGAGTTTATTTGGGAATGTTAGGTCAAATAATTAATGATAATTAGTGTAAAGTAACACTTTCTGCCATATGGGAATTTCTTATAATAAATTCCTGTAAATACATTCTGCTGTTGTATCATCTCTATTTATTCAACACAAAGTTTATTCAACTTTAACAACCGTGGATAATTGATGAACAAACGATAATTTTTACTATGTGAATATAAGGAAACAACATTGCATGTTTACCAGTAATATTAAAATCATATCAATTGCTCCATAATGTTGAGTTTTGATTTGTCTATTTAGATGGTACTTTTAAATTAACACTTTTAAAAAATGTCAGTTCTGGTAAATATGAAAAGACAACAAGGACCACGCTGTATAAATGTGTTTATTTTGAGTTGTATTTTATTAGTATGGCTATGTGGTAGTTTCTCCTACCAATTTACTCTAATAGTACTACAGCACAGATTAAGTTCTTGTAATAAATACCACATTGAGACTTACAGAATTTATCTGAATTGCCTCCTGTGAACCAAAAATAATTGATCTTAATTGGCTGCTTAAGTAGCCAATAGTTTACTTTTTAACCAGCATTGATATACTAGTTGATATCACACCTTAGAACAATAGAAGTTCATCCAATATTTCAATAAAGCTTCTATTGATAGTGGGTAGTGTTGAGTAAACATCATCTTTGATAATCGCCAGTATGCAAATATATGTAAAATATAATCATGCAGCTAATGTAATCCCCTGTAATCAATACTACCATTTGGGTCTGCTGTGCAAGGGTAGATCTGGCTAGACAGTATTGCCACCTGGTGTTGAGATGTGAAATATATATATTTTATACTTAATGCTGAAACATGGTTCACTTTTTATAACTGATATGTGTGTTTTACTTTTACTATTTTTGTACATGTGCCATTGGCAGAGTCCACTGATGTCAAAACTGAGATTTTTTGTTGGTGTCAAACTGGGCGCCACAGGCACACCATGATTCCCAGAAAATATGAAATTTAGGTGCCATTTCCTGCAGTCTGACATATATGAGCAAAGATTGCCCTCTTAGCAGGCTTTGTTACATGCAGACTTGATGTCATGAGAATTGACATTATGACTATGGGTGGGTTCCAAAACTGATGGCCCACAGTCAAATCGTGAGACTGAGGATCACTGCATTAGCTCGACATAACTGTCACCTAGTATTGAGATGTGAACTGAATATATAAATTTATGCTTGAACACTGTTCACCTCTTGATCATTGGTGTGTTATCCTTGTGTGTTTTACTTCTAATCGTTAGAATGGTAGTGATGTGACTGTTTTGAAATGGTGAAATCAGTGTAGTTTGATTTTATTTCAGGCATTTGGTAATGCTAAAACAGTGCATAACAACAATTCGAGTCGATTTGGACGATTTATACAAGTCAACTTTAAGGAGAATGGAATGGTTCACGGGTAAATAATTTACATTCATAGCTCACTTTTTCCATTTAAAAACTTGTACCTGGAAAAATGTAGTCCTCTGTTGTCAGATCAATTTATTTAAAGAAAATTCATAACAATAAAAAATGCAAATTCAAATTGTGCAGTGTATACCAAGCATGAATTAAAA
>JAOXYB010110936.1:0-20717 GCA_028565635.1 Phoronis ovalis
TATGTAGGATTACTAGCGTAATTCTACCTGGGTTAAAGGTGCCCTCGCGTCTATAGGGTCATGCGATATTATATTTAGAGTAAGTGTAAGGCTAGATTTATGATAGGGTTTAAATGCATTTAAATGTTTATTTATTTGTTCATTAATGAATTAATGTGAATTATTGCTATGGTATAAATATTTATAAATAAATACGTCATTTCGTTTATTTGTTTTTTTATCAAATATCTTTTTCTTGCAATGAAAAGAAGTCTAATTCATACGAATATGGAAAAACAGTGAACAAACGTAACTTTAATTTATGAGTTTATAAACTGTTTTATTCATTTTATGTAAATGTCATTTTACATCTGAAGATTGCGTTTCTGCTTATATTTAAACACACTTGAAAGGAAAAAGAATTGTGTTTCCCCAAGATTGCTTTTCATCAAATTAAATATTTGTCCACATAATTTCAAGTAAAAAATAAGACAGCCAGCATAATACTACAATTCTTGTAAAGCTGGATATTATATTATGTTATAATATATATAATCTGAATTGGGTTTAAAGAGGTTTAGTAGCTCCCTGATGACGGTTTAATCAAAATGTATGTTATACTGCAAGCTGGGAGCATGTCTTACTTACTGAAATTGGTATGTCGTATATAATGCGCAAGAAATGACAAATGTTTGTAACTTATAATGAAAATGATCTTTTAGTTACTCTTATAAACATTGAACTCGTGCTTACGATTTTTTGCGAGCAATAATTTAATATACAAGCAGCCATGATGTCTTTTTTTTTGTCACAACTAGCCTTCAACATTTACTTCATTGTTCATAGATGTTAGAAATTCGCTTAATTTGAACAATGAGTGAACTACAAGCACCTTGTAACGGTACCTGTATTGTAATAATTTTAATGAATCGGCTCTGCTACAATGGTTGCTATCCGTCGCTCCGCACTACGAAATACACCATATTGAATTCACTCGGGATGTAATACGGTGCCAGCTTACAGTGTTAGATTGAATTCAACCAAGTTTATCAAAAACTATGTAGTTTTAGTTCGGATTGATTTTATTTATCAATTTATACATTATTATAGCAATATTTATTATAACAATTAAACACTATTTTAAAAACTCATACGTTTTAAAATTTTCTGTACAGATTAAAATTTAAGAGACAAAATAAAATTAAGTCCCTAAGAAATACAGACTTATTAACAATATATGTTAAATCACAGGTTGAATACTTTATAACAGAAAGATACATGGTTATTCTCTGAACCTCTATAAAATTCTTTTGGGTCAACATTATATGTTGTACTAAATTTTTTCCTAATGTGTTTAAATAAAAGTTTATAGCTATATATGTCCACTTTTCATTTTTGGAACTAGTTAGATTACCTATCCACTTCATTAAAAAAGATTTTGCGTTTGAATCTTACTTACCAGTTTTAAACTCATTTATCAAAACCCTAAATAATTAATTTTTTGATAACTTTGAATCAATTCCTTTTAAAAAAGTTCTTTCCCGTACGAATTGTGTATTTATTTAAGTTTAGCTCATTTTTTATTGGAATACTAAACCGTTCTATTAGATACATGTAAATAAACTGAGATGCTAATGATGGTGATGTCGCAGTTACATATCCACTGGTAGCAATATACACATTCGCAATTTAGGCATAAAATCTGAAAATCAAGAAACTCACCACGGAACATCTATGATAGCAAGATTCGTGTCATTCGACCAGGCAAGGGTTCCAAACAGTGATTTAAAAAAAAATGTTTTACATATAATAAACATCGATGTGTAGAAGTTATAGTTAAGTTGAACGTTGTAAAAGTTCAGTTGTGTGTGACTTTTAGTTAATGTATAGCTATGAATACTTTTGAAAGTTATTTGCATCCATATTTTAAAATGTAATAAACTTATACGAATATACGTAATTATGGTGGCCTTGAGCTTTGTCGTGTTGTCGATTTGTTTGCAAGTGGACAACACGACATTTCATACTAAATTGTCGTGTTGTCGAATTGTCTTATCTAAGACTATCGTATCAAATTGTATTTAATCTGTCTGCTATGATTAAGTTTCGTGAATTGCTGACGACAATAGTGTACCACAGAAGATTACAGAAATCTTAATATTGTTAACATTTCCATTTTGAATGTTGCCGCAGTCAATAAGAAAATGGAGAAGCACCTTTTCTTTCCAATCCCATAAATAGGTGTTTTTTTAAACCAACAGGCATTGATAAATACATAATCCGTCATTTTAATGAGATTACGTAATGTATCATGAAAGACATAAAATGAGGTAAAGCAATAGAACTATCATTCGATGATTCACACATGTAAAATGATGTTTATTCAGAAAATGAACGGACCAATCGTGGCTCTTAATTTCTATATTGAAATGGATGTATATACGTGATATGCTAATAAACTTTATGATTATAGTTGCTGTCAATTGGTCAGTGAATTTAATTATGTTTTCCTTTGAGATGGCGTGGGTTCATCTGTTGAATGTCTTTGTTTCTTCTGAACTAGGATACACTTAGAGTTTTATATATCCTAGTTCTGAATATAGCGTGTGGATGAACGCCCGAAGGGCGCGAAGCGAAACTAGGAGGAACTGGGGGCATGCCTCTAGGACATTTTTGTTAATATTTGGTGCGTTTTCCTGCAATCTGATGCATTTTGAGATTATTTTTGCCTTCACACACTGTACCCCTTTTTATTGTTCTTTTTACTTTTATTATATTTTTACTCAGTATTAAAATGGAGGTTTTATCTTGTTAGCTTAGAATTATTAAAGGGCATTGTCATTATACTAGTTAATAATTAAAATACATATTTAGTTAATTATTTCCACTTTGTTAAGGGTATGAAACCAAAATCCGCCTGTTTTATGTTTACAACTAAGCCTCTGTCATCTTGTCAAATGCACCAACAGAAATGAACATACATATGTAAAAGTACAATTGTGCTGTAGATGCCATTAATCTGCGGAATACATGTATTTCTGCCTTCTTTATGTTCTCTGTTACGACGCAGGTCATTTCAGATAGAAGAGCTTCACAGGCATGAAAATCAACATACCTATTGCTTTTTTAATATAAATAGTAATAATTTCACATGTTGTTATAATAACCTTGTCTGCCGATCAGAGAAACCTGTGGCTGAAACACATACCGTTAAAATGAAGCAGCAGAGGTAAGCAAGCTATTCCCTGCCATTATCTGAACGATGGCAACATTAAAATAACCAATTTCGTGAATGCCTCCAAAACTCTTATGATAACGTTAAAATTAAATCCCACAAAACTTTCTCTACTGTTACACAATTTTTGTTTTAAATACTTGTAATAATGGCCTCACCTATACATGTTTATAGAATATATTGTTTTACTAATATAGAAGAATCTGTGCATTTTGAATACCTTGTGGTCATATATATAGACTGTTCAAATTTAGACTGAAATTATGTATAATAAGTACCAATGTAGCCATATCACCCTCTTTGATATCCACTGGAAATAATTTTATACTGTTTTTTAATTCGCTAATCCCGTGTTCGCCAATAGCAACGTCACGTGAATGTCACAATGCCCACATATACATTCTTGTCACCATTACTCAAAAGGCAGTAGCAGTCAAAAAAAAGAAAGTTTCAGTATGTCAAACGACTTTAGCGAAGTCCATTATAGTGACAACTGTGAGTTAAGAAAGTTACCAAATAACGGAACTTATGAGTTTTGGTGCGACTGTAAATGTACAAGAAATGGAACATGTAAGGTGGTTTCGAGCAATCATCCTGCGGATTGTGAAATTGAGGTGCCAGCTAAGCACTGCAGGGAAGAATATACATTGAGTATAAAATGCAAGTGTATTTACAAGTCTTCTGATTGGCGGCATTTTAGCGAAGTCCATTATAATACAAATTGTAAGTTAAGCAAGACACCAAACAACGCAACTTATGATTTTTGGCGCGACTGTAAATGTAAAAGATATGGAATACATGAGGTGGTTTCGAGCAATCATAATGCGGATTGTGAAACAGAGTTGCCAGAATATACATTGAGTATAAAATGCAGTGACGAGTGTAAATACAAGTCTGCGGTGGATCAAAATACTGTGTCACCCCACTCGAAGTCCGACAACAACGGTAGTTGCAGTATACTCTAACAGAAAGACTTTGACAGAAAATTGCAGAAGTAATTTCATTTTTAATTATACAACCAAAACATGGGCAAAACCAGAAAAAACGAAGTAGTGTAACTTCTAAAAAAGTATTAAACGGCATCATCTTCTCCACATCTACCGTAAACTGAAAGGCGGGAAACACAATATCATAGGGTTTACACGACAATTGATCAAAAAACATATGTTATATGAATGTTGTATTAAATTGTGTTACTTCAAGTTTCGCTCGATATGATTTCGGTCTCTGCATTAATTACAATGACAATGAATGTGCTAGGATGGCCAAAGGACATCTATTCACGATCAAAATATTCCGTATCACAGGTAGGAGTTTACAATACACAATGAAAGAATCTCTGTTCTTGACTAAATAGCTACGTCACTGACTTCTACGCATTTACAAATTATTACGTTTTTCTTGACTAACTGGACATTAACAGGTCTTCGCATTTTAAGAAAAAGTTCATGCTTTTATTTTTTTTAACAGTCAACTATACTGTAAGAGGTAAATATATCATACAGCGGCACTGTTTTCTGGAAACAAGCTGACTGAAGCAGAATTGTGCATACAAATCTGTCACTAAATACTGATTTATTTGCTGGAATATATCAAACAAAAGGAATCTGCTATTCGACGAATGATGATTTACACATTCAATAAGATAAACATTCGAATAACGTAGACACGGAATTATAAATCGTTACACTGAGTAGAAGTACAACACTTTAGTACATGCCTAGAAAAGATAACACGATGGTTCTTGTATTAATTTATAGGATGAAATTGATATTCGTGAAACGTTACGAAACTGTGATTATATTATAAACTGTACACTGAATTCACACATAACTTTTACTGTACACTTATGATTTGAAGCGTATTTGGTAAGAACAGTTTGTTTGCTTATGTGACTGTTTGTTAGATTCAAATATACAAGAATGCATATTTAGCACATATTTCATCTTAAAAAAATTGTCTTAACGAGCATACTGTAGAGGTATCAAAGCCATTTTTTTGTATTTGGCCAGTTGTCATTTAGAGGAAGAGTTATATCAAGACGTATGACGCCACAGCTTTTCTCATTCGTAAAGTCAAACGTACTGCAATCTATCATCAAACATTGCTGTTGTTAATATACTTGAAAACTGTTTTGTCGCCATTTAAGAGGAGTTTCATTGCTGTAAGTCATTGAAGGTTACCAGTCATAAACATGTTATGTAGACCCATTCACCAGGGTAAAAGCTATAATTACTAGTAATAAAAACCAGATAAACTGTATAAATAACTGGGCGGGAACGTTCGATTGATAAAAAACTATAATTTTTGTATTTCATGTGTTGGCAAAAACAATGTGGAATCCCTTTTAGAACCTCCAGAAAAGGATAAAAATAAAAGCTGTGCCCTTAACAAAAAATATGGGTATAAAATAAGGAAGCTATATGCTTACATTTGCAATTATGTCACAAATAAAAACATGCGCCAGATGTTTAGCTAACTAGATATTTGTCATGATGCAGAGGCCGGACAAGAAATTTAGTACTATTAACGTTGTACATGTAGTAAGTGCTAAGATAGTACTACAGTCGCGTTGACAGCAACTAAACTGAGGACAATGAAAAATATATTGTATCCCAAGCGTTAGAATATAGACAAGCCCTGGGAATATAAGCAATTACACCAACAATATAACAATGCTTTTATTCATTTTATTTTCTGCATCGCACAACTATGACATAAACAACAAAAGATCAACACCAATGTGCTGCTTCCTTATTAATAAATTAAAAATTGCAATGCACTTTTGCATTTATATAATACCACAGTTGCAAATTAAAGATGGCGAAACCAAATCTACATCAATGCCTGTAAGTTGTCATTTTTATAACACGTGGTGAGGTTTGACACGTGTATATTAATGATTGGACTTATATTTGTAAACTATGCTTGAATACTTATTTCATTTACACATTTGTTACGTGTACATATGCGATAAGCATGACTGATGAAATCTAGGACTATATAGCGCACTTAAGCTTCCCAGCATCCTATTTCAACCTAACACAATACTGAAATTGTAGCTGGACAATAAAATTGAAAAAAGAAACATTTTTTTACCGTATTTGTGTATCCTTTTATGAACAAGTATAATACATAAAAACTACGTAATCTACTGAAATAATAACCTTTGATATATCCGTAAATTAAGTGGGTTATTTGCGAAAATATTGCACGATGAATTTAGTGTGATCTCATTTTATTGCTATAGGCAGAATGCAATCTTTTATTGATTTAGGACAAATTAAACACAGTGTGTTTCTAGTTAGTATGACAGTTTGAGCGTGTTATACAAAAAAATTAATTCTACAATAAATTAAAATCTTAATGCCTTAATAAATGTACTGCTGATTAAAAGGCATACTCATAGTACACGAAAATGTGCATATCTTAATGAAGGGAACAGAACAAGTGTCGTTAGACATGTTGTGTTTGTATGTAACTCTAAGTTCAGTTGTGTGCATTTAATTACTACTCTAGCTACCTCTGAAAAAACAGGTAGACATCTTAATAGATGATAATGCAATACCTCCCGTGTTTTTTTGTTCCTTTGCTATGCTCATGACATACCAATGAATGCGAACAATCAACATAATAGATTCATTCAACACCATTGTTTATAGTTCCCGTCAATCATATACCCATATCAATTAAACCATACAATAAATATGAATACAGGGACTTTTATGCCGTGCTCGATCCTTGCTCTCCAGCATGATATTGGACGGCATGACCGTTACAAATTCGCGAGAAAGGATTTTGTTTAAATGTCCCTGTCCTCGAAACTTGAAAAAGGGTAGATTTTACAAAAAGACTCCTTGAAAATCAAAAATAAGCTATACAATCAAAAGAAGATGGCTACCTAAGTATGCCGAATTTTGATGTACATGTAAGAGCTTTAAAAGCCACGTGGATGAAAAGAATAAATTCTGCTGGCAAAAATGATAAACTGGTATCGTATAATACGGAATAACAGGTTATATTAATAAATGGTAAATCCTTAGTTCATAGGATATGACATATGCAGGTATTAATCGTATTAAAAACTCATAAAAAATGGTGGCAAATTCCTACTAATTTCAAAATGAACTTCTAACTATTAACTTCTAACCCAATTTCTTAAAATATAAATTTTTAAAAATATCAATTCCAAAAGGTTTGCTAAATATTCTAAAAGAAAATATAGATACCATTAGCAGTACTGAACCACAATTATTAATTACCAACATTTCCATCAAATGTCTTCTTTTGAAAATATATGTAAAACCACCAATTAGTTTAAAACACTTTAATGCAGCTGGAATTGAAGAAAGTTCCTAGAGAATGTTTTTTAGCCTCCCTTTCGAAGCAGCAATAGAAACCAACTACAAATTATGATATACAGTATTGTACACACTGTTTTTATACTAACGCTGTACTATTTAAAATGAAAAAATCGCAGCTGCAATAACTGTTATAAGTATGAAAATATTAAACATATTTTTTTAGAATGCAATAACGTACATTACTGTAGTCACTTTTTGGTTATTATTTTTAAATATTTTTAAAAACAATGGTAGCACGACATTAATAAAGTATAATTTAATATTTTTTGTATTACAATAATTTACGGAAATCTGAAAAAAAATCACCATCTTCAATAGCATTAAATGTCTGTATAATTATTGCAAAAGAATACATTAATCATTCAGCACACATTTCTCAAATGTGGTCCTTCAATAGTTTTTGCGTACGAAGAAAATGGAAACATATACCACACATTTTTTAAAGTTTTATTTCACACTGTTTTTGTTATTTTGTTTACTGTTATTGTTAACATTAATTTAGTTTATATTTATTGTATTCTTGTTTTATTTTAGTATGTGCTTTGGAGGATATTTTGTCTTTATAAAAATAATTTCAAAACTTGATTCTTTATCCATAATGAAACGGATTCGTAGTGTCTACATAATATTAATGGTAATCATTTTACATCCGTTATATAGTTACTTTATCTGACGATCAGAGATTTTTTTGCAAACATTTGGCTCAAACACTTGCTGGTGGTGCGATATAATGTATCGTTGTCTTAGCAATAAAGCAGCAATGGTACGCAAGACATCTCCGCCATTATTTGAATGCACAGGTTTTCTAACTGTGACAATATTTGAACAACCAATTTTGTAAAAGTCTCATAAACTGTTATGACGACATTAAAAATAATTTGTACAACAGTTTATCGCATGTAATCGTTACATAAATAAATATACACCTGTACTACGTGATGCTGGCAGTATCTATATGTGTATATCATGAATATATTGTTTGTTTGTTTTTAAATATAGAATAAAATAAACATTTTGAATATCTTCTTTTACATTTGATAATTGATGCATTTGTGTGGCTATGTTTTATTTCAAATTTAGACCGAAATTATGTCCACCAATAACTACCAATGTGGCCATATACATATCACCCTTTTTCATATGCACCGAAAAGAATCTGTTCTATTAACTTGATAAACCTTCGTTAACCAATAGAAACGACACATGAATGTCACAATACCATCTATATAAGTTCCTGCAAAAGATTACCCAAAAGGCAGTAGTAGGAAAAGAACGAAGGTCTCAGTATGTCTGTCGATTTTGACTGCGTCCATTATCGTGCAAATTGTACGTTAAGCAACACAAACATTGATGGGCAGTACAAGTTTCAAGGCAAGTGTAATTGTGGACATCTTCCTTCAGATTATTATTATCCGGCCGATCATACTGCAGATTGTAAAATTGTGAAAACAAAGGAGATCGGTTCGGGTTATGATTACTTGAATGATCAGTGGGTGCCGACATATACATGGACAATTAAATGTTGTCATTACCAGTCTGCGGTGGATCAGAATCTTATGCATCACAAAATAAGTCGAAGAAAATGAATGCAGTGTAATCTATTAACTTCCAACTTGAAAGACTTAAGTATTAAACAAAAAACATGGGGAAATAGAATCAAATTCACGGCGGAACACAAATACATCATAATTATGATTCTAGGACAACCAACAGCTAAACAAAATGCTGTATATTTAATTTTATACGAATTTTTAATTAAATAATTGTCCTTCAAGTTTCATTCAATATTCTGCAGAAATTAATTTCGTTCTCTGGATTAATGGCTATGACAATGTAGGAAAATTAAACAGATACATTTCTTCAATATATCTGATCAAGATATTCCGTATCACAGGAAGAATTTACAATGAACAATGAATTGAAGTCACTGATTTCTACTCAATTCTTGACTAAATGGAAATTAACATACCTTTGTAGTACCAGGTACATCATGTTTAAATAAATGTAAACTGACTGAGGCAGATTGTAATTTATTTGGTAGACTAACGAAACAAAAGGAAGCTAATGTTCGAAGGATGGGGTGTTACACATTCCATTTGGTGAACATTCGAATAAACTAAAAAGTAGGCACGGAAATCGTTACGATGAGAAGTTCAAAACTTATATGTATATCTAGCAAAGGTAAACCGACGGCTTTGTTGTTACTTTATATGAAATTGATATATGTGACATGCTAATAAACTGTGCAAGTGGTCACTACATTCTAAGTTTTAAAGTGTATTTGGTAATTTAGTTTTCTTGCTTATGTGACTGTTTGTTAGATTCAGATATACTAGAATTCATATTTAGTACATATTTCATCTTTAACGTTTCGTCTTAACACGCAAACTATAGAAACAAGTAAGCCAGTTTTGTTTTTAATTTAACTACTTGTCATTTAGCGGATGAGTTATATTTATGGCGTATATTGCCACACCTTTTCTCATTCGTATGGTCACATGCTGTATTACAAGCTAACATCAAATATTGCTGTTGCGAATATATTCGGGAACTGCTTTTCCACCGTTTAAGAGGAGTGTCATTCGTGTATGTCATTAAAGATTGCCAATTTTAAAATATCAAGCTATAATTACTAGAAATGAGATAAAAATTTGTCAAAAGTTTTGATTGACAAAAATCTATCATTTTCAAAAAAATTATAGTCCGGTCTTAAACCATCAAAAATTTCACAAAGAGAGATACAATTAAAGCCATGTGCTCAACAAAAGTATGGGCATAAAATAAGGAAGCAGTACCGATGAATTTGCAGTTGCGTTGTAACATATTAGAACATGCTTAAGCTGTTTCGCAAATTTGATAATTTTCGCGATACAGTTGGTTAAAAAATTAGGGTTGTAACTGGATTAAGTACTAAGATAGTAACTCTTACTGCCGTGTTGATTGCAACTAAACTGAGAATATTGAAAAATTCATTGTATCTCATGCGTTAAGGATACAGATAAACCATAATTCTAAATATATGCTTAAGATTAAGCAGGCACGTATACCCAAAAATAAAACAGCTTTTATTTACCATGTCTTCATAACAGATACTATCACATAAATAACAAAAGATAAATACAAATGTGATGCTTCCTTATCATAAATAACAGTTGTTACTGTATATGATAAAAACATATGAAGAACTATACAAACGGCATTGCCATGTATTTTTTGAAGTTACTGAATACCAAAGTGGTAAATTAAATATGGCGAAGGCAAATCTACAACAATGCTAAATTGTCATCACGTGATCAGGTTTGACACGTACATGTATGTTAATGGTAGCACTTACATTTCTAACCTATGCTTGAATATTTGTTTCACTAAAAGTAAAGGCACTCGTTGCACAAATATGCGACAGACTAAAATATAGGACTATAGCACTGCATTTCAACCTAACACACACTACTGTAATTATAGCTTGACAATAAAATATAACAAACAGTTTCTTACCGTATGTGTGTATTCTTCCACAAAGTATAATCCATAAATACTATGTAACCTAATGGATAATGTGTGCTTCATATATCCGTAAAAATATACGCACTATGAATGCCAATTCATATCGAGTTTAGTATGCTTTGATTTGATCCCTAAATAAAAATGGCGGCCTATTAAGTATTGTATAGGCGCTGCTGCCCCTGGTGGTGAACAGTGGTATCATCATTGGGCTGATTTTTGTATTGCCTTGGTTGTTGTTGGTACATGCCTGGCATACAGATATAGGTGGACATTTAAATACGAGATGATAAAGTAGTACAGCATTTAAGGTAGCATTTGCCTCTTTATCGTACCATACGGAAGACAAATCCAGGATGCATGGTGATATGTATTCGAAAAGCATTACTGTAAGCTCTGTTTAAGAAGAGACTATATAGCAATGTGTGTGTGTGTGTGTGTCTGTGTCTGTGTTTGTGTGTGTGTCTGTGTGTGTGTCTGTGTGTGTCTGTGTGTGTGTGTCTGTGTGTGTGTGTCTGTGTGTGTCTGTGTGTGTCTGTGTGTCTCTGTGTGTGTCTGTCTCTGTGTGTCTGTCTCTGTGTGTCTGTCTGTCTGTGTGTCTGTCTGTCTGTCTGTGTGTCTGTCTGTTTGTGTGTCTGTGTGTGTCTGTCTGTTTGTATGTCTGTGTGTATGTCTGTGTGTCTGTCTGTGTGTGTGTCTGTGTGTGTCTGTGTGTGTCTGTCTGTGTGTCTGTTTGTGTTTCTGTCTGTGTGTGTGTGTCTGTGTGTGTGTCTGTCTGTGTGTGTGTGTGTGTGTGTGTGTGTGTGTCTGTCTGTCTGTCTGTATGTCTGTCTGTCTGTCTGTCTACCTGCCTGCCTGCCTGCCTGCCTGCCTATCTATATATATGTATATATTAAATGACGTTCAAAATAGTCGTCAGTGATTACGGTATATCGAGGTACATGTAAGCATCCCGTGGTAATTGTTTAAAACTCATTAGCTAGGCGAGACGTTAGTAAAACTACTTTGGATGATATTTTCCCCCTTCACTGTGACCAAGAGCATGTCTACATGTGCATAGTGCTGCAACAAAACTTATATAGCTAGTTAAATAATGACATTCTGCAGAATGTGGAAAAAAATCAGAAATTACAGTTTGTGGCGTTTTTTGTCATGTGAGTATGCGGACTCTTGAGCAACTATACTAAAATTAGACCATAGCGCGTTTCCGACACTCGGGTTATATTTTTTGTTATTTAAAATATGCAAATACTGTATACAAACAATTAAAGTGTGTTGACACGAGAATAAATCATTTTCAACTTTTACCAAAAAAGGTAAAGTATAATTATGTTTCAAAGAGTTAGATACAGTAATTTCACCAGATCGATACATTTTTGTTGTCCAAAAGCAGCCTAAATTTGTCTAATAATGGTTTCGTAATAGGTTTATTTTCTGATATATTTGTTGCGATGCCTATATAGACTAAAATGTGTTTCATTAATGCTTAACCAATTATTTTCTGCTCCTGATGTTTAGCGATAAAAATTCTTAATATATATAGCGTAATTTTTTAACTTTGTTTCAAGTCTTTGGACATTTTTAGATGTAAGTTTGTACCTCATCTCTTTCTTTTAGTCGAGATGCAATATTGAAACTTGGAAAATTGAAACAATACTGTGGTAACCATAGGTATAGAAAATAATGCGTTTGAATTGATGGTCCACTTGCAAAGATATTCCGTTTTTTGAATGGTACAGTTACATATGGGAAAAAAATTAATTAAAAGATGTGCATTTTATTAACTCACACATACAGAAACAACAACACGTTAATACGGAATATAAACTGAAACGAACACTGACCCCTGGTGCTGGAAATTGGCAGAAATTGAAGGTTTACTTTTCTGATATTTATTGTTGTGATTTATATATTAACTATGATGTTAATCATGAATACCACAAATGCAAGGACTTTTAAGAGCACTTTTAAAATTGAAATATTATAACGGCAATTGAGTATGGGTACGTTAGATGAGAAGTACGGGATACTAACGGATGTATTTGTCCAGACTGGTTGTAATGACACTTTTAAATATCTACTGGACAGCTGTTGTAGTTTCTGGCCCTCCAAAATGTATTGATTTGCCTGTATGTAATACATGATATCACCTGACTTGAAACACTTTTGTGACAGTGTCGTATACATTAAATGTTTACACTTTATTAGCAAGAACATTATTTATTAGGGTGGTCGTGCCCGGGTTGTTCCTATTGGTTTTGTATGCTATCTTTCTTCTTCCTTTGAGAATATTTATATTAAAAGGTGAATTTTAAGCAGCTTCTAAATTAATTTTATGAAGGAAACATATATACTGCAAGCCGCAGTGTTCAGTCCAACAGGTTTTAATTTGACATACGACAGTCTGGAGTTGACCTTGTCAAAAGGTCATCTAGAGGATACAAGTTCAACATTCAAAATGGCATAAGATTTAGGAGATCGAGAGAGGACAAGTTGAGGTACAGAAGTTATGTACGAATTTACAACTGAAAAATCGGCAGTCTTGACCAAAATGTATATACGGACCTGGTCAGGCTTAGGTTAGTCTTGCGTAGGGGCATTGTCATTGGCGGTTGTGTGGGGTTCGAGCTCGAACCGTCAATCCCCTCTGAGGAAAACTAATTCTTTTTTAACTTCGTTGAAGAAGTTCAGTCGTGGATAGACTTAGACTATTTCCATCGTTACATAGTGTCCGCGGTTGTTACCGTTATTGTTTTCAGTATGAAGTGTTACAGTAGTGTATAAACTAACACTGGTGTTTTATTAGTAGGACATTCAGTTTTAATGATAACTTGTATTGCAGTCCAGGCTACTATAATAGACGGTGAGGCATAATGAAAGCATTGAAATGTTGGAAAACAATGATATATTATAATATTTTGCTTTAATACTCATAGTTCAAAAATCAATATAAGAAAACATCTAATTGCCATTTCGCTATATTATTATCTTTACATATTACACTGCTTTCCTTCCTTGGTGGTATTTGTATATTGTCCGTTATCACCACTTGGTCTGATATGCTGGAACTTCAGAGCAAGATATTACGGACTGAATCTCAAGGACCACCATTGTACATTGCATTGGCGGCCTGCTAGCCAGTTGTCTACCAGGGGTCGCTATACATTAATTACGTTGTATCAAGGGTACCAGGGGTTGTAGTACACCATGCATTTATCGTGCGCACGGTTCCTTTAGCAAACATCTAGGTGGAACCATATGTTACCAAACACCTAGGCATTACACTCAAACCATATGCTACCAAACTACTAGAAGTTTAGCAGGAGTAGGCAGCTATGTCAAACTATATACACTATATATATGCATGTACCATTGCCATATAGGGACACCATGCAGGGATAGCGTAGTGTTACCATGCCGCCCTATCATAAATCAGCACCATATGACCATTATCAGTTCCATCAGTACCATATGACATATATTGTTACTATGTAACATGCAATGCTGCTATACAGGATCACCGTATAGCGTTTAATGTTACTAGTATAATATACAGGATCTCCATATGCTGCAACCATGTCACGCACCACATTCCAGTTCGATAAACCAGTATCATAGTGTAACTATCGGTCAGCACAAGAAAACCATTGCAGTATGCCAGCACCATATCAGTTTTACTATACAACAATACTATTGATAAGCACCATGTACTATTACCAGATAGTATATATCACCGTATATAGTTTGAGGTTACTATATAGCATACAGAGTCACCATAAATGTCCAATACTCATCTGGTCTGCTCTAGGCTTCAGGCTTCTTGGGGCTATTGCCCCAGAAATCTGCTCTAGGCTATGAGCCAAGGGGGTTGGTCGGTACCATACAGATGGGGTAAGGCTCATTGTCATTTTTAGCAAGATATATGTCACTAGATATGACAAAAATGTCATAGCAGTGTACAACTCTCGGCCATCTCCGTGTTATGACCAGAAATAGTATTTTTTCGCCCGCTTCGCTTCGTCAAAAAATGTGATACTTGCTAAAATTGGAATAAATATATTTATTTTGGCATACTGGATGCCAACTAATATAGTAATAGAAATATAGAACATTTGTGGGGGTTATTTGTCAAACTTTTGATATGACAAAAAATATGTTAAATTTAGTGAAAAAGTGGCCGAAATCGCTTCGAGTTCAGATTTCACATTGTACGTTTTTGTCAATATTTTACAAATGAAAACTTCCAGAGTAACATTTCACCCCTCTAAAACTTCGCAAGGAACCACTGCATTGGAATATATCGTTACTTTGTAATATGGTGGTTGTTTGGGGCACATAGTTTGGCAAAGTTCAACCATACCCCCTGATTTTGATATTTTGGAAAAAACATAGATTTCGAACAATTTAGGTTTATTCGTCTACTTTAGTTATCTCAGTATAATGTTTGGTATTAGCTAGTATCCAAAAGTAGGTATGTAACATCAGGTACATTATATTTCACAATACATGCAAAATTGCTCCACATTCTAGGTTTTTTGTTTCTTACACATAGCAAATGTATGCAATTATGGAATGATAGCAAATTGAAGGTATTGAAAATATACATTTCCCATCTGATACATGTTGATGTAATCAGAAAAAGGTCAATTCTGGGTAAAAACTTCCTTTCTTAAAAGTAAATTTTCAAATTTAGGTTTAACGCGGTACACCCCTTGGCTTTTAACATTTAAAATTGTATTCATAAGTTAAGACATTTCAAAATTTAACAGCCATAAATGTTTTCATTTTTTCTGAAGCCCATGTACTTAGAAGACGAAGAAAACTTTTACAAATATGAGCCAGATTATTAGATATCCTTAAATGTTGGCCAAGTTTCAGTTTAGATCTGTAGACTTGTTGGATTCCTTGCTGATTACATAATCATACGAAAGTCAAGTCAAGCAATTGTGGATAATCTTTATGGTAATACCGAGCTCCGTCTGAAGTCTTGTTACAATACATACAGGAGATAAACCATTTCAATACGAAACTACAGGATCATCTTAAAATACATGTCAAATATTACAAGCAGGAGATAAGCCCCTGAAATGTGTATCTTCGCATGAGATACATACTCAGAGGAGCTACCTATGAAGGCTTGTTACAATATATACAGGAAAAAACAACGTTTTAATGCGAAGCTTGAGACATTTTCCCACCGGATAATCTCAAACGTATGTAAAAACGGAAGTTGGTATCACAGGGGCAATCTTTGAACAAAGCTCTATTTGCCTTTTTGGTGAACTATATAAAGTGTCTCTCTGTGTAGGAGTTTCCACCTAAAATAAATTTTGGCGACTGCAAAAATGGTGAATTTTCGGATCGGGTAGTTGACCTATTTTTTAAGGCAACTCTTAAAACAAACACCTAAACTATTCCTCTCAACTAAGGCTTTCATAAATCCATCGAACTGTTCAGTTATATATATATATATAGCTTGTGGTACCATCTTGCATATGCTTAAAGTAATAACATCACCAACTATATTTAGAGGTGAGGTTGGCTAACTTGAAATGTGTTACCTCTATAAAATTGTTCTTGGAGAGCTGAAAAAGAGAAGCCAAATATGTACAAACATTTAAACCTAAACAGGGTTAACATCAAGATAGTTCTAAACTCTTAAATTCGTCAAGTTATGTTTCTTTTAAGATGTTTTTCATTTTTATTTCTATTATACAATACAGCTAATATTAAGTAATATTTTGAAGAGCCTGCATAAACATTAGTAATATAATATCTCCCTGAAATCAAAAACATTTTTTATGTGATAGTGTTCCCCTTTCCAGACCAGAACCTTGGATCATGAGGGTTGACCATGTCTTTGCATTATTTAGGAATGCTTTGATACGTACGTACGTGTAGATACCTCCGTAGAGTAACCAATTGTTGAAACAGGTGAATCGTTGTCACTGTGAATGCTACTGGCATCTTCATCATAACTGACACCATCACCGTTACCTCCATCATTATTTACTTTCTCTAAATTATTACTAACTCCATCATTCCCGCCATCATTCACGCAGGTCATTCATGAGATCATTCCCGCCATCATTTCTACCATCAGTATTCAAAATCTAATGAATGTCAACCACATCATTATCAACAATGGCATTATTGTTAGACTGAAATAGTTTGGGAAAACATTGCAACTGTGTTCATGTTATATAGAGGGGAATGTAAAGCCCCAATAGATCAGCATTAATATATTGTTATATATCATGTTGAACGCTTTGAAACCTCAGTCATTTATTGTTCACATGGAACTCGTTAACGATTTAACAGCTAATTTCATTAGCAATCGACAAAAAACAGCTCATTCAGCGTGCATGGAAAAAGCATTAACTCTCCTCTATATAGTGCACAGGGAAGACCAAGAGAACGCAGTACTGAAGGTTTTACAAATGCTTCAGAACTTTATTAATAACATACCTGTAGCTGCCAAAGGCAGTACAGGGAGCGTATTCACAAGAACGATAAGTGTTGGCTAATAAATCGTGTATTTCGTTATGTCGTTATGTTCGTTCGTTTCTTCGTTCACTCAAATCGTCCCATAATCTATGACAAAACAATATAAACTAATAAGAACCTTGCTACAACAGTATTGCTACACGTAAACTTACGAATGAACTAAGTAAATTACTATCAAAAATACTAACAAAAAGCCAATGCCCAAAATGACATACTTAGCAAATAAACTGCAAGTTCAAACAACTTCCAAAAACAGTTTACACAACTACTTTTCTTCTAGAACAACTAGTGAATTACAAACAAATGAGCTAGTAAGTTTCCAAATTAAACTAAAATTATCTCAAGTCAGCAAAAGATACAAATTTAAACTTACATCAAATGCTCCCTCTTACACTACATATCTTTATGGTTGAAAACCTTAGAGCGGCATAATGACCCAAACTACTAAGTGTGCCACACTAATAAAGCACTGGTATTCAAATGTAAGTCACATGTAAGCCACTCATATGCAAATAGACTATTATACAGGTGGCGCTCCAAATCAACACAGGAACAAAACAAAACAAAACAAAACAAAACAGTCTGCAGTTACAATACCATCACCTCTACATGTTTCTTCCCCTTCAAAATCTTCTCATCGCTACATTCAACAATGGCATTCACAATTTGAATAGTTGAACTTCTGCTTTGGCAAATGCCACATTTCTGCCAAGCATCTAGTCCTGGTTCATGATGTTTTGCACTAGCTCCTGCTGATAATCTGACTTGTGAGCTGTCCTAAACAGTCATGGTAACTTATATAGCCGATTACAGTGAAAGTGGCCCAAACTTCGAAATCTATGTAATTCCTACCTAATGAGCTCATATATCACCGTCCAGATAATCTCTGATTATCCAACGTTAATTCCTACAACTCATATGACCATTTGCAGCAACGGTACAGGTACACACGAACAAATTGCAAAACCAAAATTCTTTTCAAGAACTCTTCCGTCGTCTTCACTTCAAAATAGCGTTTGCGCATGCGTTAAATAACGTCATCTGCCGGACTAGTGAAGTCAACATTGCGAGTAAAGAGTACCCGAAAAGGCATACTCCTTCTAAAGCTTCTATACGCGGCTCCATATTTCAGAATGCGATATAAAAGCGTATTCTCGGTTTTCGACTTCTATGTCTCGTAATGTTGACTTCACTAGTCCAACACTAGTTTCATGATTGTGTTGTAAAATAGCACGTTGTAATTTGTTTTTAATATTATCATCGCAAATTAGAAACTTGTAGTATTTTTCCATAAAATAATGAAATACTGGTTTGTGATGCGGTAAAATGACGTCAGAAGTATATGTTGTGACAGGACATTGAGGAGGGAAATGGGGGGATAGTGACCGCAGCTCAAAGAAAGTAAACTTGCCCTTTCATGAATCACAAGTAATAAACTTCTGCAATCACAGGCCACACAAATAATACAACCCCTTCCCACCTCGACAATAATAACTATTCACAAACAGGTTGCATACAGCGGATCACACTCCTATATATGATTGAAGATAATTATATTGGACGGTCATTCAGAACGGTTCGAGTACACTCCAGGGTTCTGCTATGCAGAGTTATACTTTCATGGAATAAAATACTGCATCTGAGACGGAAATGGTTCAATTTCAACTGATAATCTGATTGCATAAAAACAAGTATTGCAACCCTAAAACACGAAAATAAAATATATAATATTTATCACTTTGTACCGGCTGAAATAAATTTCAATGAATTCCATCGCAGAATAATAAAATATGACTCTTTCACACCCGTAGGAAAACAAATTTGACCACTTTGTCTCTAAATACACTGATGCACGTACATGAAAAGACAGAATGGTCACTAAATGTGAAATTGTGAATCATGAATGAATGAATGAACTTCCGGGTGTAATGTTGAGCTTGTTCCCAGATAGCGCAAAACTATAATCGGAAGTATAATGAGTTATTCAACAGAACGTCTCCTTTAAACGCTGCGGGCGTTCCAAATCTCCAAAAGAATCATTTTGACAGAAATGCGTGAAAGTTGGCAACTATGCCACTCTAAAATATCTTAAAAACCCACCCTGAAATATCCCCTTGACGTCAAATACCCACCCCGAAATATCCCAGAAGGAAAATGACCCACCTGAAATATCCTGTTGGTAGCCCAAAAAGCGACCCTGAAGGGCGGCACATGTATATTTAGACCGATATAGGAAGTGCCCCCCAAGAAAAGAATATAGTAGATGCCGTTCCAAACAGACGTCACACCATAGTGATTACAGTATATCTAGGTACATGTATTTATACATTGCTAACTCCGTCGTAAGCACCTAGTAGTGGAAATATATAACCCGTCGTACTTGTTAAGACCCATTCCGCGGGACGTTTATAAAGCCACTTTAGATGATAGTTCCCCCTTCCTCGGGGTCAAGAGCAAGTTCGCATTTGCATAATTCTACACCAACATATAAGGGCTATAAAGGGGCCTTCGCGAGCAGCGAGCATTGGGGCTGTTAAGAGCAAGAAGCGAGCATTTTCTTTTGCCGGCCTTTTTATTTGCTAAAATGTTGTTAACCTGCCAAATGTTTTTTGCTGCCTTTTTTTGGTTGTCTATTTTTCTTATTAAGTGCGAGCAGCGAGCATTCCAAAGTCCTTAGCTAGTGACAGCTGTGCAAATCTAACTCTGCTATAAAATGTTCAAAAATTCATTACCCAACTCAGGAACTTTAGTAAACAACTTCCTTGCATAAGTTCTCAACATCCTTAAAATGTTATTTGTGGGGATGAGTATATATTAATTTATATGTGATCTCTCTTCATGATTCTAGTGTATAAATGTTCACATTTTCTATCAACTGTGTAATATAACTATGCTACCATTTGACGAGTTTCCAAATACCTTATGTAACTGCATTGCAGTTACAGGGGATTTGGTATGACGCAAACAAAGATTGTAGTTCTTTAAAATGTGTCTTATGAAATTCAAACGTTATAATGCACCTTTAGTCAAGTAGTAAATGTATCTAAAATGCACCCTTAGAAAATGAAGTAAATGCCTCTAAAATGTAGGCGAAAATGTAAGGAACAAATTACATAAACTCTGTCTAAATT
>JAOXYB010111047.1:0-20715 GCA_028565635.1 Phoronis ovalis
TTTAAAATTAATCCAAATTATTTGCTGTAAACAGTGGGTAGCAATCCAAATTTTTGAATATCGTTACTGTAGCAATCCAAAAAAATACAGTGAAAAGTATACAATCCAAATCCAAAATTTTCAACGCAGCTGCACACCCCCACCAAAAAATAACCTGAGTACCCCCCCCCCAGGCTTTTGATAAGCTGCCACATGACACTTTCTTGCCTGTGTATGTTTTTCATTTTTGGTTTGTTATTCTGTAAAGTTACGTTATGAAATGCATCTTAAATACTGTCATTTTAGAACAATGACTTATAATATGGACTCCAGTTGGACATATCGATCTGTTATTTTTTCAAGGAGGATTCTGTCTGTACTATAAGCACTCCATTTTGAGCTTCCAACAGCCTGATTACTCTTTGCATCTACATATGATTCGTCTCATTGCACTTGTGTGGTGTATAGTTTATGATGTTTTTTGTGATATTTCAACCTTGTTTGATGGAAAGAGATAAAAAAATGCGATAATACTGCTTACAACTGTTTTTTATTTGACTTGAAACTGAAGTAGTATAGTAAAATATAAATGTATCTGGTCATTGCAGTGCTTTATTAGTCCAGTACAATTTGTACTGCTACAATGTCAAAATGATGTTTTTTACACTGTAAAAGTGTATTTCACCAAGTCAAGTAAGTACTTCAAAAATCATACTACTGTCGTTTTTGTAAGAACTATGCTGAAAGGATTAGACTTGCTCAAGTCCTTGTGGACTTTAAAAAAAAATTAATGTTTATTTCTCTTTTTTATGTCTTGCAGTTACATCACTGTGCTGTCATCAGTGTTAACACTCGACATATATATGATAGTAAAAAAAAAATGTTTTTCGAGACAATTAAAAACACTGATAAAAAAGAGAAATAAACATAATTTTTCTTTTTTTAAGTTCACAAGGACTTGAGCAAGTCTATGAAAGGATGGTAAGGTACAGTTACCTACATGTAACTAACTGTGTACTGCTGTGAATACAACAATGTTTCATCCGGTTATGGCAATTTACCAATTTTTGGTAGAGATGTGATGCCCATCCAAGTTTCAATACCCTAACCTGTGGTAAGGACCCAAGGCTAAAAATGGCAAATTCATACCCCTTGATAGCTAAAAATATATCTTGATAACTATAATTTTAATAAGTAGTACTGAAGATTAAATGGTACAGCTGTTTTTTAGGAAAACGAATTCCATTAATATATGAAAAAGACCCATTGTAAACGGAGTTGATTCTCAACATCACAGGGCGACTACTAGTTACATAAAGGTTATGGGGCGAGCATCGTTCGGCATCAAATTCTTATTAAATTTGGAATATGCAGTTTAAAATAAAAAGCTTAACATAGCAAAAGCATACCGGCTTTTTCGGGAAGATACTACTTTCTCAGTAATTACATGAATATGTATCAGTTAGGTGGCAATTTTTGGAGAAAACTCTACTTTTTGAAAAGATCTTAACTAAAATATAAGCTCCAACACTTCTTGAGGTACAAAGCTGAAAACTTATCTCAAACTTTCAATTTTGGCTTCATTCAAAAATTACCCTAGTTAAGATTCAACTGACAGAATCCATATAATTATTCTTTTTAACTACCCACAATTAAAATCAGAGTATAAAGTGGAAATAACTTACCTTCGCTGGCATAATTATGAATGCTTAACTTATACTTGCAGTAGCGTTGACTTTCCCTGGGGTCAGACTTAAATATATTACTGGCACCCATGTGCGTGATCAAAAACGCGTAAAAAGGGAGATTTTTAAGAACAAAGCGCGTTAGCGCGGGCTAATCATTTAAGATTGCATAAATATACAAAATGGTACTGAAAACCGCCACCCGCTTAACCAAATTTCGTCTCGAAGTTAATTTGCGATGCCTTTGGCTTTTGGAAGTTCGCGTGAATTTCACAAATTCCGTTTCCCGGGCATTTTCCAAAAAAACGCATTTAAGGTATTTAAAATTTCTTCCAGTCATTGAAAAGGGGTCAAAATTAAAAATGGAAAACGCATTTAGGGTCTTCAAGTTTTTCAAAAACCCATTCACGCACATGGCAAGGGTACCAGTAATATATCTGAGTCAGAACCCCGGGTGATTTTAATGAAAGGGGATTTTTTTTTTTGCGATAACATTGGAAAAACGAAAAAACAATACTGTAACAATGGGAAATTTATATACTGGATTATATTTCGTTTTCCCTAAAATTATCGCAAAAACTCGATACTTTGCCGCGGTTCTTTTCGGTTTATTGACGAAACGAATAAAAATCTGACATAAAATGTTATTAAATATGTAAATAGGGGCCCATAAATAGATATATTACATATGACGATGTATATAATTTAATCGGAGCTTAATTGAGTATATGTAGTGCTGGTCCTCGGAGTCGATAGTCGTTGAACAAAATCTTGTCTATTGATGTGTGACAAAGATTACAAGACATGTGATGCAGAAAGATCAAAGATCAAACTGCATGATTACTTTCTTTTTAATAATCCGTAACTAAATTTATGTTCATGGTATTTGCGCTTAAAATGAGAATCTACGACAATCAAAAGTGCAGATTTCTGCGCCATTTCAGACCTATAATTGCTATCCCAGGCTATATAGATATATCCAAACAATTATACTGATTTTTTGATTGATTACTCTTTAATCGTACAATCAATATTTAATACTTTTAAGGAAATCAAATGTGTTTATGGTATCTTATTGCGTCACTCCCTAATTTACATCTAGCTACTAGGTTTTGCAAATATGCGCTAAATACAAATTAATCTGATTTTAGTCAGAGTAAAAATTTGTAATTATTTTATGAACCACTACAATAATTACCATTAAAAATTAGTCTGCGTTCAGGCTGTTTTCTGAATATTATTATTATGATATCATTACATAGTCCGGCAGCTCTGGCTGTATATAACATTATACAATCATATGAGCAGAAAAAAATCAATTCAGTCCCTAAAAAGTGTCAATATCATTTTTGCAGGTATGTTACTAGGCAAATATTTTGATACTATAAAGATGTTGATACTGGGTAAAGAGATTAATCGTTTATTTTGGACAAAGTGTAACTATACTATGAAGTTTTAAAAAGAAAAGTTAAAATTTTAACCAAACGAGGTACTATTAAAGGTCAGACTAATGAAATTCAACGCGACAGACACTTCTACCTTCTATGCATATGCATGGTTGAAAATCGACACCCCAATTTTGTTTACATACAGGAGACACAGTATAACACTGATAATTTTAGAGATCCATGTAATTAAAATACCCAATATATTCAATGACTATTTATTCCGGGAGGAGTACTTGACAAAAAACTTGGTAGAGGTGTGAGGCCTCAGGTAAAAACCCTTATAACCAATGGTAAAAATTGCTTTCCAAAAATAAACGCCATGGTAAAAACTTATTTGCGAAAACCATATCCCATGGTAAAATTCTCGAAAGTGCACCCCATGTATGCAGAAAGTAACTGTATGGTCAATTTATAATTGATGATATCAATGGTTTTTTTTTCAAGAAATACACCATTTGTAATTAATTATTTATTGAAAATATATACCAATGGTAAAGATATTTGCAAAGAACAAGTGACCCCCATGGTAAAAATTGCCAAATACACAAAAAGATATCCCATAGTAAAAACTATAAGGCTGTAACTGAAGGGGGCCAATGGGACGGCACATATATACAATCACTTTGAATGAGAGTACCTCCGCCCCCCGGGTTATTTATACCTAAATTTAGCAATTATTTTTGTAGACAAGACATTATATACAATATTCTAATCAGGAGAATCTGAGTCCCATCTGATCACAACCTATCACGAATGCTTTAAACTTTACATTTGTCGCACTGCCGGGTCGCACTTAACTGTTTTTAAACAGTTAACAGTTAAAGAAGTCACAATATAAAATACATTTATTGATATATTTATTTATTGACGAACATAAAATCTTACATCTGTATGGTCACTACATAATTAAATTACAAACTAAACAAAATCTACATTGTCAATCTATTTTCAAACTACCAAATATAACAAACAGACTATTATAAAATGCAAATAAATAATGTACAACGTGCATGAAATACAATATATGCATGATCTTAGTTTTATCAATTAGTCCCACATTTAACTTACTGTAAAACGTCAATAAATACAAATATATGATCTTAGTTTTATCAATTAGTGATCATTAGTCCCTCATATAAAACCTGTAAGAACGTCAATGTGCATGGAAAACGTGACTGGCAAGCGGATAGCCTACTTCCCAAACAAGCCGGTTCCACGTGACATTATCGACCAGTCACAAATCCACACGCCAGCCTTGTCCGTATAAGAGCGCATGCGTGCTCTACGCCGACCTCTTGCCACGTTGAAAGTGGTAGTATAAACTCTGGGTTGTAAGTGGTCTCACTAAACACCAAAATAAAACAAAAATGAAGTTTGCAACTGTTGTATTTAGCGTGGTATTAGGTGCTTTATTGACCCAAGCAGAAATTAAGGAAGAAGAAGGTGTTCTAGTACTAACTGATGATAATTTCGAAGGAGTAATCGCCGACAACAAATACCTTCTGGTAGAATTTTGTAAGTATATATGCAGCTAAATGGCCATTCTTGTTGTGCAATGTTTGGTACTTTTTGCGGTATTATCTTTATGTAAGACACTTACTCAGTATTGCATAAATCAATGTACATGTTATCATCAATAGCGATTTAACATTTAAGACTTGTAGAATATGTTGCTCCCCACTTGTCTATACTATAGATTATATTAATTATGTAATAATACCGGCATCTAGGCTGAGGGCAGTACTAAATTTTGATTTTAAACCATCATTGATAAAGTTTGCCCATTATTGAAACATATGTCTGTTGCTCAGTCTTCTGTAGTTGATGTTGTAGAGTTTACAAGGAAGCATCCGGCTGTGTAAACAATGTAACGAGTACAAAACACAACCTGTGTTTGCCTTTTTTGTCACTAGGGCAAAATTTTCCGTCGATTCTAAGAAATAGGCAGAGTTTGTACAGCTTTCATGTAAAAATCATCTCTCCGTAGTACCGTGTGTAAACGAAAATATACTTTTTCAAGCCTACTGATTCGTATTCAGTGCCACTAAGTTGTGTTGAGTGTGACATCTAGAAAACATATGGTTCGTCTTGCAACTTCAGCTGCAGCTTATAAAAATTGCAAAAACGCAACACAAAACATGTTTATGACATTGTTCTTGTGTTCAGAAATATTCATTTTTCAAAAACATATTTTTTTTGATAAATTAAAAATAGGTGTTAACATATGGTAGAAGGCCCATTTCAAAAATAATTTTACTCTCAGATGTATGTTAGAGGATGTGCAGGCAATTAAAAGACACGTCAGTATTACAAAGACTTGCCTATTTACAGTTTTACACGTGTTGCTTTTTGATAAAATAATTAGAATACCCACATTTGCCATTTACCATGTGGGTCTATTAAATAAGGGACTATTCTGGTGTTGTACAATTGTTTATAACAAGATTTATATTTAGATATAAATCTAAATATATTGATGAAATTCAACACAGTGAAATGCAAAGTTCAGTTATTCTTAAAAATTATAATTAAAATGTTATTATATTTATTTTGGACTTATTTTGGATAGCTTAACCACCTGTTCAGATACTATTAATGGTAATTACTGAACATTGAATATTGATTACTTAATAGCTTAGTATTTACTAAAACTGAAATAGGTAACACACATGTTTACCTTTGTATTTCCTCTAGTAGTTTTACATCTAGTATTTTCATTGGTGTTTATTTGTAGATGCCCCCTGGTGTGGTCATTGCAAAGCTTTGGAGCCTGAGTATGCCAAAGCTGCTGGAACTCTTGCAGAAGAAAAATCAGAAATCAAACTGGGCAAAGTTGATGCCACAGCACAATCCAGTCTCGCTGAAAAATATGAGGTCCGAGGTTATCCAACAATAAAATTTTTCCGTGATGGAAAACCATCTGAATATGGAGGTACACAAAAAAATTTAGATTTATAGAATGTGTCCTGAATATATTGTTATATTTATGTTAATTGTCTGTGGAATATGCAAGTTGTTTTCATTAATATTTTCCTTATCATTGTGTAATTGCTGTTTTATCAGCGACAAGATTTGTTACATAAAATAAAATGAAGCAATTATGTTATGAAATTTAATATCTCAGTGTAATTACTTCAATTTCTGCCTGATTACTGTTTGAACTAAGAGAATAATAGAAATTTATAGACAAAGGTATGGAAAGGGCCTTCCTATAAGTTTAATTAGTAATCATGATTTGTACTTTAATATTTTTTAATTCTCAGGTGGCCGTACTGCATCTGAAATTGTCAGCTGGCTGAACAAGAAGACTGGTCCAGCCGCCAAAACTCTGACAACTCCTGATGAATCCAAATCATTTGTTGACAAAGAGGATGTTGTTGTTGTTGGTTTCTTCAAGGTAAACAGTTGTTAAACTTTATTATTTTTTATTCTCTGGCATGTTACTAAAGGGAAATTGAAGTAGAGTTAAAGTATTCGAAAGATTTCCATTAAAATATAAGCAATACATCTAAAAATGCTTCTTTTTGAATTTTAACTGTAGTATTTACAATCAGGTCATTACCTAGGATCCTGACTGACTTTCGACAGCATGTAGATGTCTTAATGTGTTTGACCTGTTTTCATTGTTGAGCATCATGAATTGTATGTATTGAAGGATATGCGTCAACAGGTTTTATTGCCACTAGAGATAGTTATTAAATAGGTGTCATCTAGTCAAAATTGTCGACGTAACGATGTTGTGGCAAAACCTGATTGGTTGGAAAAGGATGAATGAAAATTAAGTGAATTAATAATATCACACAAAATTTGTGTGCTCCTACTGTGTGTTTCATGATGTGGCAATTTAGAAAAAAAGGAAATGATAGGTTAAGAAAACGAGGAAATGATAGGTTAAGAAACAGATTTCCGGTCAACTCCATAACATTTTAGCTTGAGTGCTAAAATTATGATCAGTGTTAAAGCTTTGAATTTTACCTAACTTGCATTTCTTGACAGCTCAAAGCTAACATTTTTTTCTGGAAAAGACTTATTTTAGTTTCCTCCCATGTATAGGCCTACTGACCACTTAGTTGCTAACGGAATTGTGCTTAAGAATGATAAAAAAAATTGCCAGTATAGTAACATTGTCAGAGTTGCCAAGCATTGGTCAGTCAAAAAGGATAGTCAATGTTCTGCCATGAATCGAAACCTTGGAAGAGCAGCAAAACCTTGGTTTGACAAAATTAAAATCTAAGCATTCCTGTCCAATTAAGACATAATTAATGTCATGTGGTGAATTTCAATGCTCATCAGTATTGAGTCTTCTAGATGTGCATCTATGCTGCACTGATGTACTTCTAACTATTCCTTGTAGGATGTGGAATCTGATGGTGCCAAAGCTTTCTTGGAAACAGCTGCTGATACAGACGATATCCCCTTTGCTATCACATCAGCTGATGATGTATTTGCTGAGCACAAAGTAGAAAAAGATGGTATTGTACTCTTCAAGAAGGTAAAGGGCATTTGATTGGTGTAAAGTTCTCTTGTGTTGTCAGTGACATAGCAGTGCTAATGAAGAAGAAGTTCAGGACTTTTTATCTGCTTGTGACTTAATTTAAAATGAATACTGTAGTATTGTTGTTATTCAATGATGAAATTACTTAATGGATTGTTTTTTCAGTGACACAGCTGTGCCCTGTCTGACATCATGGATGGTTATATTAAATGTTTTGCTACTTGTCATTGTATTTTGTAGTTTGACGAAGGACGAAATGTTTTTGAAGGCGGCTTTGATGCAGGCGAAATTGCTGCATTCATCCAAGCTAACCAGTTGCCACTGGTTAATGAATTCACTGATGAAGTATGTATCCATTGTTATTCATGTTGTTACTAATGTTGTATCTTTAAGTTTGATGAAGGCCGTAACGAATTTGACGGCGAAGAGTTAACTGCTTTGGAAATACTGAAGTTTGTTCGTCATAACCAACTACCCCATGTTGTCGAGTTTACGCAGGAAGTAAGTTCACGCAGGTTGCTGTGGCCGTGGTGCTCTTCCATAAAATCCTTTTTTAATGTTGTTAAATATTTTATTGAATGCAAACAAGAATGTTAAGCTGAAGATCAAAGCTTTTAATGTTGCTGGTTGATATTTATATTTGTATCTTTTACCAAATCTGACTTATTATTCGTGAAATTCTGTCGTCTTGCTCCGATGCGCTTCTGTCTGTACGTTGAGTCTAGGGAGTGTAAAATTATGGTTTATAGTGCTGCTTTTTGTTTTTTGTACAGCTACGCTAGCTAGTGTCTAAATGCATGTCAGTCAAACAGTCATTATGGCCAAATTGCAGAAGGTAATAATTGATTATGTCCGCTATGAAATATTGTTATGGCTTACGACATTTGTTCAGTAGTTCATTGTTCAGTTGCATACATTAGAATATAACGTGTAGTAAATAAACTGTTGCATGGTGATTTACTTGTGCTTTTTATTAGCAAGATTATGCATTTTTAATTAGTGATTCAATCTGTATTGCTGTGTGAGTAAAGTGTCTGCTTGAAGCAAAACATTTTCTGCACTTGCACTAAGTTGATGTTCATTGTTTTTGTATTGTAGATTATTGTAGTCCACAGTAGTTAGATTCACCAGTAGTACAACCTAAATATCTATATGCATGAGCTGTCTATCACTAGATTCATGTTATTTCCGGAAACCCTCTCCCCAGTGTTTCGTACTATTTTCATTTTTCCCTAGAATAGGTACTAATGTACTATTTGCATGCACTTGGTGGAGCCAAACATTCGTCGTGTGATTCATTCACAAATGGTATGATGGAAGTGTTTTGGGTACCAAGTACATGCAAATAGAATATTATTCCTAATCCTCGTCCTTTGTACTTATATTTCTCACTAGTAGTTTTTAATGCAATTTTTTATCGTAATTATAATGAAAGATGACTTGTGTTTCTAGGCTGCTTCTAAGATATTCAGTGGTTCCGTCAAAAGTCATATTCTGTATTTCGTTAGCAAGAAGAGCGACGACTTCAGCAGTAAAATGGATGAATTCCGTTCTGTTGCTGTGGATTTCAAAGGAAAGGTAAGTTCACTTGTGAAATGTATGGCAATCTTACTGTACAGTAGAAGAAATGAGTCACTGTAATGTGCAGTGAAATGGTACTTGAAAGGCACCTGTTCTATGTTGTGATATTTATAAAGTCTGACCGAACTTTAACCGCTAAGAGGCACTAGATGTCGGGGATTTCTTGAGTTAGCCAATCAGGTTACAGAATTTTTAACTGCACCATTTTTTGACCAAAATTAGGTTATAATTCGGGGACTTCAGGGAAAAGTATAATTATTTTTGTATAGACATAGACAGATTCAAAATAGAATAAGTTCCTTTTATATAAACAAATGTTGTGGAGAACCCTATTGTTATTGATTTTATTCTTACAAAATGCATATATTGGAGTGCAACCCTGCCTCATAAAAGTCCTAGTTGCTAGGTTTTCCACTTTTCTACTGAATTGTGCATTTGAGTGTGAAGTATTTAACTTTCTGGATTAAGCATGGTAAGAATAAACAAAATTATAAAAATTTGAGTGTATTTTTGTAATTAAAATTACCATCTGCGTTGTGGTACTTATCACAGAATCTTATGTTAGTGTTATATGTACAATATATTGTTCCACGTAGTTTATCTATACAGGTTAATAGTAATTTTTAATATTTGTAAAGTATTGATTCATGTCAACTTTTCACAGGTTCTCTTTATCTACATTGATACTGATACAGAAGACAACCAGCGTATTTTGGAATTCTTTGGTCTCAGCAAAGATGATGTACCATCCGTCCGCCTTATCAATCTCGAAGAAGACATGACAAAATTCAAGCCTGAAAGTACTGAATTGTCAGCTGCCAGTTTCCGATCATTCGTTCAAAATTACATTGATGGCAAACTCAAGGTAGATATGTATTTTCATTAAATATCCATACTTCTTTTAAAAGTCTGATTGATTGTTGATGGGTAGAGATGTTTGTGTTCATGATTACATGCTAAAATTCTTGAAGATTGGTCATTCCTATGCTGAAAGCTTGCCAGATTTCTTGATGATGGGATCATTCCTATATGCTGAGATCTGTATTTGCTTGTATATATTATTGTGTTCTTGAAAGCAAAGCCAGTCACTGACGTTTGTCATATTATATAAATCATCCACACACAGTGAGTGTTCTACATATTCCATATTTTTATGTTGTTAATTTAGAACAAATGTGTATGTTTTTGCAGCCTCATCTGATGTCTGCAGAAATCCCTGAAGATTGGGATAAAGAACCTGTTAAAGTACTTGTAGGAAAAAATTTCGTTGATGTAGCCAAAAATAAGGATAAGAATGTTCTTGTCGAATTTTGTAAGTATTTTAAATGCTCAACATTTTTTAGCTGGATACTTCTGGAAGCTTTTGCTTCGTTACCTGTTGAGTTTCACTTTTGTATAGGTGTCTACGAGTAAATTTTTTTTTCAAAAATTATTTTGCAGATTTCTGTTAGTTATACCTAAAAGCATGAGCAGTAATTAAAATGCATATTGTTGTGTTTCAGATGCCCCATGGTGTGGTCACTGTAAACAGCTTGCTCCCATCTGGGATGAGCTTGCTGCAAAATTCAAAGATCATGAAAATATTGTTATTGCTAAGATGGATTCTACTGCTAATGAACTAGAAGATGTTAAAGTTCAGAGTTTCCCAACAATTAAATTTTTCCCTGCTGGGTCAGATGAGGTAGGTGTATCGTGTGTTTTTGTGCATTGTTATAGGCTTCGAAGTTTGTAGTCCAATAGTATCATAGATATTTAACAATATAATGAATCTATTACCATGTGCATTAAAAAATATGAAAACATCACACAGATTTAATAGCGTGAGACACGTGTTGATACTCCTTTTTTACTAATTTAACAATGAAACCTCCATATTGTATGAGGTGAGCCGAAAAGTGTGTACTCTCCAAGGAGGTAGTTTTTAATGGAATAGTTCATATTTAGTTAAATTCAACTATGTAGACCTTAGACAAAATTAAATAAATATTCACTGAACAATCTTATTGTTATTTTAGGTTGTAGATTACAATGGTGAACGTACATTAGACGGATTTACCACATTCTTGGAAAGTGGAGGAAAAGTAGGTGCTGGGCCATCAGAGGAGGTCAGTTAGTTCATCAAATGCTTAAGAGATGGCAGCAGCTTACCACTCATGCATGAAGATCTACTAACTCGCTTTTTTAACTGTGCCCTTTTAACAACAGTCGTAGGACTACTAACTTATATAGTCGTAAATCTTAAAAAACCTTGTCTTGCAGCAGCAGGTAGTATAGGCAGAAATTTGTTAACATTAATTGCACTAACTGTTCTTGTTGTTGAGGCATGCACTAGATATTTCGATGTTTTATTTACTAACCGTGAACTACTTTCATATCTGCTTTGGAAAATAACTGCTTATGCCAACAGCAGCAAAGTGCAAAATTACTTGACCAGCTTTTTAAGCATGTTAAAGATACGCTTAATCGCTTGTATGGATGAAATGACAATGATCCTGCGTGTAGACAAATCATAGCATACAGATAGCTAGCTTATAAAGTTTTGTATTTGCTATCCCCAGTGACCTTGGACCTGTGTTTTTACAAATACCCAACTAATATATGTACAATCAGCACTAAAGAATTTTGCACTCTATGATAGCATTTATGCAACTATAAATAACATACAAAGGACTAATAACAGACTGCATGTATGTCTGTGTTTCCAAATTATGATTTGCTGGTTATTTGGCACTGTTAAATTGGTAGTGATATTTGTTAGAAACTTGAGTAGTGAAAATGGAGCTCCATTGGATGTTTTTGTGATAATCAAAGTAAATTTACTAGGCACTAATTGCAAAACAACAAATTTAATATGGTTCTGACAGCTTTCAACTCGGTCACCAAAATCAAAAGACATTACAAATAGCCGAAGCTCTCAGAATTAACGTACATTTATTATTCCACATATATTTACAAACATTTCTCTACAATGTTTTCTTGAATTTACAGGAGGTGGAAGGAGAAGAAGGTGAGGGTGACGAAGAAGAGGATCTAGAAGAGCCTGTAGAAGAACCAAAAAAAGATGAATTATAAACACCAACCCACCATATAGTATATCTGACACCGTATAGTCCTTCGTAAATTATAAATGATCTACCATAGAAACAACTGTATAAATACTCCAATCCACATTTTATTAATGGCCACAATTGTGTGTGCAGGCTTGTTTGGTTCGAGAGGGAATAGATAGTTAAGCATCTCATGTATTTAGCAAACTGGAAAGGCAATGCATGTACATGGCCACGACTTACTTACTTTTCGCAGTAGTTGTTTTTAGTACCTTGAGATGTATGTACAAATATTAAGATCTCTGTTGAATTAGGGTATAATCTTCTGTTGGTTTTGAAATGGTTAAACAATTGGGAGTTGTAGATTTGACAGCGGCACTTTTTAAAGATTTTCTCAATATTCATAGCATTTTATTAAGATGTACAGGAGAAAGCCGCTGTGAAATGATTGCTAGGTTGCTCAACATAGTCAGGTACCAGTGAGATCACAATACAACTAGACATTAATTTAATTTGTTGACTGAAGGTTTTGGGTCAAGTAACTTTTTTCAAGCTTTCTATTGTATAAAGAGAATTTATACATATAAAAAAATTATTCCAGTGAATAAAAAAATTGAAAAAGTATGGATTATCTCTGTTTCACTTTTAAATGTGTATAGCACAATATAATAATGACGGCTAATTTTGAATCAAACATCTTCTGGTCACTTCTATTTTCCCACTATAGGATTAGATAATCTGAAGATGCTCGGCAACATGCTTGAAAACTGAGCAAATATGTCTGCGGAAAGATCCTACAAGGAAAAAAATAACAACTCTTGCAACTGCAATTCGCAAGTGAACTTGTTGGAAATTAATACTTGCCATTTTTGAAATTCAAATGACAGAACACAAACAGATGAATCTTTTATTTATTCGAGATGGTACCGTAAGCACAGCTAAATCAGATTTATACGCAAAGAAAGACATGCAGTTACAAGTCCCCAAGAGATCATTCATAATACAGTTCATCCCATAAAACATCAATAATATAATGAGTATTATTTTCATTTAATATATTCTCCAAAATACTTATTATTTATACCGAAGTGAAAATGAGATAACCACCAATGTATGAATCTAGAAATTTCAAAGCTTGCCACTACTTGAGCAAAATATTAAGCAATTTGGATGGGAATTTTACATTGCACATCAGGTGGATTTAAACTTTTATTCTAGAAATATTCATCCAGATTTTTTTTGTTGAGAAAGTGGAAAGTCTGAAGTAATAAACTCACGACAGCATACCTTAGGCACATGAAACTGTATAGTTTTTGATTCCGAGTTGCACAGTGAGGACATTTCCATAATAAATCCTTTTACACACTTAAACACCAGTTCTGCTCTCTTCATACACCAAGGTATTGTCATTTCCTACATGAAGAAATGAACATTTAGAAAGTCAAATATTTTACATTAGGTAACAATTATAATTTTCTTATTTCATTTGATTAAAAGTACACATACATGTGCAGGTATCTCAAATTATATTGTAAATCTGCATTTCTGTACTGCACCATGTAAACAAAAAAAATCTTAAAGATTCTTTCGAAAATACTATAATGTGTGGGGGCCCTGTCACAATCATGGTCTGCACCTATATCAAATCCATATTTAAATAACTTGTACAAATTAAAACAATTTTGTTTTGACTCAACCAGAGAAATTACCACGGGAATATAATGTATTTTGTGCAATTCAGTTCTTACCTCAGACATTTCATGAGTCAGCAATAAAGGAATGGTTATCGTTGTAATATCATGTCTGAAACAATTCTTTAGAATATTCCTAATGGCCAATATAACGGGATGTCTGGATGATACATCTGTGTTTCGGAGACCTTCATCTGACACCAAATGAAACATCACATGCACTTCAGCCAAATTAGAATGCCGTGTGATATAAAAATCTCCAGTATACATTCGATTTCCTCGATCTTCCCTCTGTAATGTAAACAGCATGCAAAGTACTTGTTTCAGTTTTACTCAATAGTCGCAACCCTGTACTCTCGTCGTATGTTGTGCCTTGTGTTTTAGTTTGTCAAGTCACATTTATATATATTTATGCGGACAACAGCTGCTGGCATCTTCTACTGTACAGTGTACTTCAAAATCTACATGATTATTGCATGCACATGGTAAAGCTCCAGTTACAAATTTAAACGTTCCCACAATTCTGCATGTTATAAATGAACAATCATGCATATCACTGCTCAGATTCGTTCATAAACATAAAGATGTGAAAATGTTTGGGCTTGTGACTGGTGCTGCCGTTTCTGAATGAACCAAAGTCTGTGTCTCTTGAAATAATTTTCAATACTCCATATTTTTTTTAATAGACATTGGGCCTTTGTTAAATTTTGAGCTTCTGGGACTGGCTTTTATTTAATTTGTTTCAACAAGTGAGATTGCATTATGGTAAAATCTTGTAAAATACTCCAGGGTGCTTTATATCAGATACAGTGCTTATTTATAGACTTGAGACACACTGTACACTGAAATAAGAGTGTGCATCTCATGATATGTTCAGTCCTGTAGATAATTAGTATAAATGAATGCAGATGTAAAGCTGGCCCAATTCCTAGCTGTGTAACACAACATGTTATACCTGATTTTCACTGGAACTGCTACTACTACTTTTAACACTGATTTTATCACATTCTTCTGCAAGTTTTCGTTGTTGTCGATATTCATTAGCCTTGGTAACGTTTTGTTCAATTATTGCAAATTGCCTCTCTAAATCTGCGAAATGAAAATCTGTTGACTGGTGACAAACTGCTGCAAAATCTAAAAAAAAAACTAAAATAGAAAATCAGGCAAAGGTAAAAATTAATTAGTTCACACTTAGCAATTTTATTAATCAGCATTAATTAATCTTTGTACTGTCTATTTTCACACCATGCTTCACAAAATCACAGGCAGCCTAGAACTCGTGACAAAAAAGAAATGTTAAAATATTGCTTGTGAAATCAAATGGCAAACTGAAGTTACTAGAAATCTCAATGTTTTCCAGTCTTTGCTAATTATAATATAATCATGTCACTTTAAGGAAGTAATCAACAATGTATGGGTTACTGAACACCACTGGGAAACATTGGGTGAATTAATGGACAGTATGTGTTATTCAAGCACCATTTTCAATACTGTCAGCAAAATTTGAACATTGCACAAAACAAAATACTGTTCAGTTACAGCAAGTCAATGTGGTTACCTTTTTTAATACCAGTATATGCATTTAGTCTGTTGTCCACCAGTAGAATCATACCATTCAGTGAATTAGAATACAGGGACATGGCTGTCTGTATCCGCTGTGGTGGAGGGTGCCCCCTGTAAATAAAAAAGCCAAAGGTGTTCATGTCAAAGATTAGCAAACTTAATCAGTTGAATGGTATTAGAACATGGATATATACAAAAATGAACAGAAGTTACAGGTTTGATAAATGTGATTACCACTGTGACTTCAGATTTTTACTATTTGCATGGCTCTTCCAACAGCATCAAATTCAAATTCAAGGATTTTCCAAGACCATTATTTTATTTTTCAGTCAAGCTCATGTAGCGGAACTAGGAGGGTTCGGGGTTAAGAATTATTTTTGGTGATGGAACTGATTTTTAACGGTTTTTGGCAAATTTCAAACATCTTTTTAAAAGTACTTTAATTTTACTTCAAAGCACTTTTCATGATATTTTCAATTTTAGTGACTTTTTTATCATTAAGTTAAACTACCAAATTAAACACTTTTCAGGTCTGCATGAACCAATCTGTTAACTGTAAACTGGTTAATTACGTCACTTGCAAAATGGCAGGTAAACGTGGTAAAAATAACAATAGATTAGTGAACTGAAGTTTTTTATGTCACTAACTGTATAGTTGCATCAGTCTTAAAATTAAAAGCTTAGCTTACTATCTTAGTGATTTATTACCATAATGACATAATGTATAAACAAAAAGTGCTTTTTTATTGCGTCAAACTTACCCTAATTTAGTTGCCTGATGTCGACATAAATCTAGGATATCACATGACAATAAACGCAAGTTGTGAGTTGTCTTCAACTGGGCACCTAGAAACGAATATTGTGATCATATCAATTGTTCAAATATACAGGGGTGAGTTTTCAGGATTCTTGTACTCCCTTGTTGAATTGGGTAACTGTTTGGTTAGTTTTTTTGACATCATAATAAAGTATCCTTTGCCTGCATTAAAGAAGTAATTGCAAAAACTAACAGAAGAATTACAATCAAATATTGTAAATGAATAGACAAACCACACCTGTGCAACTGGTAAAATGTTCCCTGTTGGATCCTGTATGATTAGTGTGGGTCAATTTTTGGTTGAAAATGAGACTACACGGCCATGATTACTGAATTAGACAAAAATTAATCTTGCCAGCTCAATTAGCAATACAATTTTAAATAATGTAAATGTACTAAACTGTAGGATGTATGTTAATTTAACAGACAGACATTTTCCCTCAGGATCAGCACAGATTTCATTAGCCACTATGTTTGAAGTTTACCGTAACCTTCACTCCGGTACGACTTACCAAGATGTATTGTAAAGCTTTCTTCCATTCTACTAGACACTGTTTGTTGTATGTCATCACTAAAACCTGATGATACAGAACGTTGTCTCTGCCTGAAAAATAAAATTTACTAAGTCCATTTCTAAACCAAACACGAAAGAAAACACTATCAGATAAATGTACAGAAATAAACAGTTGGCTGTAAAATTGCTATAATATCACTCAGGATGCTGAGCGTAAAATCTTTATTTGTTTCTAACAGGCCAATTAATGAAGTGCTTTGCCAACTTACTACAAGAAATTTTAACAGGAAACATACATCGCCAAAGGCATGTTCAAAAAGGCAATGGCCAAGGGGGTGAAACCTATGTTTCACTATGTTTACTAGCTGCATGACATTTTTTGGACAACCATAGGACAATAGACTATTTTCACATTCTAGGTGACATTACCAGTCATGAATCCAACAGATCCCATTCTGTGCTTTGTTAATGAATAGCGCCAGGCCAGTGCACAGAGGATTGCACGAGTGTTCATTCATGAAACATTGCAGTTAAGTTTAGATACAAGTCATGCACCCAAATGTATGCAATCAAAGTAACACTGTACCTTTCAGCAACTCTGCAGCAGATCCTTATATTACAAGCAATGATTTAACAATTTAAGTAAGTTTTAGGGCGCAAACTTACATATATGTAGGAGTCCCAGAATGCATTTGGATATCTTCATTCACTTTCATTAGCCATTCTTTATATTCTCTTCTCTGGGTTTCTTGTAAATTTGTCAACTGGCTGTCCCACCTACTTTCAATCATCTAACAAAAGCCAAACGTTGACAAAATTGTTATAAAGAAACAGAAAGTAAATGAAATATACATAACTGAACATCTATAAATAGACAAAGTGCAACAGCACGTTTCAACATAGCTGTATTATTAGTGTGAACTATGTAATAATAATAACAATGTTTACCTGGGTATTCTCAATATGTTTCTGAGTCAGTTGATTTACTTGTTCATCTGTACATGTTTTGCCCATATTTTTTAACGCTTCATCCAGTTCTGATGCTTGTCTGTAAGTACAGGGTTGTACACAAGAATTAAGTAAACTAAATGTTGAGTGTTGTCCAACAAAGTAAAAAAAAAAATGTATTTCCTTAATAATAATGCTTTTACGTTAAATGTTAATATTGCAAAATGTATTCACTTGTGTTTTCAAAACTGACAAGATTATTCTTACTTTGCATTTTATATTTTCCCAATTTTTTAGTCCATATTTAATACATTTTTGTCAGAAGCCAAAGATAAATACTTGGTCAGACTAAAAAAATTGAAAATACTTATGAACCAGTAAAAGAAACTCAAAAATGAAGTAAACAATGTTTTAATGTTCTACCTACCTTTTTTCAAGATGAGCCAGATCTCTGCCTCTTTGTCGTAATAAGTCGGACACATCAATAGAATATGAATGTTCAAGTTTTAACATTTGTTCCAAGGCAGGTGAATGGATCATTGTATGATACACTTCCGAGAAAACTAGTTCATCAGTTGCTTCTTCAGGCTCTGAAAATGCTTCCACTTCCTGTAGTAACAACACACAGTTGATATATAGTTGATGATGAGAGTACAAGCCAATGTACATTTTGAGATTTTACATGGGAAATTTTATTTCTGACTGGCTAAGAACTGTTCCCCAAAAAGTTACAAGCAGATTTTAGAAGGTTGTGTTTGATTGGTTTATCTTTGCTGTTCTTAATAAGAATCATCTTACTATTAGGTGGGTAAAGTTATTTGAAACTGTACGACGTGTGAAAATGTACCAAGCCGTCCTAGACTTCCACATAATATATTCAGAGAATAGCCTTTAAGCAGTAACAAGCATACAGCTGCAGATTTTTTTCAATTCCCCTCTCGTGATTTTTGTTTCTCCACAATTGACATTTAATAAGAGACTGTTTGATTGTATATTTTGTAAAATTGTGAAAAAATTAGAGAGCCCTGTTCCCATTTCATGCATACAAATTCTGGGACAAATATGGTTGTCATGGATATCATAAAGAGAATCTGAATAGACTTGTATTGAACATTGGTCACTTTGAAAAATTAACATTTGCTTAACTTTAAGAATTTTCTTTACTGGAGCGAAGTGTAAACTTGCAGAATAGCTATTATAGTTACTTGATTATAGGCTTTGGTCCAACTGCTTGCCAGTAAATCAACATTAACTTGTCCTGTCTTTAATCTGTTTAAAGCGTCTGTACCATTTTCGTTGTACCACTTTTCAGTTTCTTGGATTATAAATATTTGTAATGATTTCTTCAACTCTGCAAAATAATAAATTAGATGTACAATATTTCATTACAGTCAGAATTTGTAAATGTACAGTGGGTTTAGCAAGAACACTCATATTCTTTATTGTGCAGCAGAATTATATAGATTATAAATATGATACTATTTACACATTGCATGAGTCGTACTTTAGTAGCCAACTCATATCCCTTTAGTGTAGAAACTAGAAAACTGCAAACAGAGAGTCCAATTCATTTACCATCTTCCACATAACATGGTAGATTGTGAGCCTGCACAAGACGTCCTGTAAAATCACTTGCAGACTGTTCCAACGGTATAATGACAGGAACAGTCAGGGTAGACTTCTGACCTTTACTTTGAAATGTGAAAACAAAATCTTTGCTTTCTGCAGTGGGCATTATTTCAACCTGCAAATACAAACTTTCAAAGTTAAATAAATACAACATAATGTATTTGTACAATTTAACTTATGAGATGCCAGATTAAACTTTGACGTGTGCACTGTGGGAAAGTACATATGAAGCATGGAATGTAAAACAATGAATAAGACGTCATGAAAAGAAAATGTATACTTTTTTTTCTGTCTACGTTGCGAGGTTTTTTCACCAATTAACAGCCAAATTAGTTAAGGACCATCCCAGGAATAATAAATATTTTACAATACCATTTTTAACTGCAAAAGTCACACATCGATCATTATCAATGCATTATATTTGAAACATAGTTTTTTCAGTAAACTTAGTTATCAGGTTTTCACTTTCAGTAGACTGTCACCGAGGGGTGCTCAGGGTTCCATCTATATAGGAATGTACTGCAACAGAGGATCCAGTTTTTGTACCAAATTAGCAGTCGAGAGAGGATCTGGTTTTTTAGCAGAGAAGATCCAGTTTTTGACCAAATTAGCAGAGTGGTTCCTGTTTTTTTTATAAATAAGCTGAGTTGATCTGGTTTTTGACTAAAACATATTGCTTTTCCAATACACAAAAAAATAGCAATCATGTTTTTTTGCAAAAATAGTTAAGCAAACATTTTTTTGGGCAATGAAAAATAGTTGAGAGTATATGTTTTTTGAGCCTACATGGCACATGTACTCCGCGGTCTCTTACAGTATGGAGCTGACGGTGGTGTGCCACTGGCTCGGGTACCTTTTTTAAGCCTACACGGCACACACGCCCCGTGGTCTCTTAGAGTATGGAGCTGACGTCGGTGTGCCACTGGCTCGGGTACCTTTTTAAGCCTACACGGCACACGTACCCCGTGGTCTCTTAGAGTATGGAGCGGACGGCGGTGTGCCGCTGGCTTGGGTACCTTTTTTAAACCTACACGGCACACGTACCCCGCGGTCTCTTAGAGTATGGAGCTGACGGCGGTGTGCGGCAGGCTCGGGGTACCTTTTTTGATGAGAAGTTAAGTGTATTTCAGGGTACCTGTAGTATATTCTGGGTATAATTTTTAAGGCCTAGTCAAGAACTCTTTTGGAAAGGTAGATTTTGCAAAATAGCGTGCGTACAACAGCTATATATATACTCTTCTTCTTCTCTTCTCGGGTCAAGCGACCACACTCGTCAGACCGAGTATTCTGTCGCTGTATAACAATAGGATAATAAAAA
>JAOXYB010111269.1:0-20697 GCA_028565635.1 Phoronis ovalis
TGTAAAAAAACAATAATGTTAAAAAAATATAATCCTACACATTGGATGGGCATTAGACATGACAAATGTCTTGTTATATTTTAAAATGTTCCAAAATCTAAATTTTTGTAATAGAGTGTGTTTATGTCCACTTTTCCGGCTGTCTTACTTTAAATCGGTTTATTTTAATTCTTATTGCATGCGTTTAAATCTGTGTTCAGTATGTGGAGATAATGGTGCACTAAGTAAGTAGTGGGTACATAGAATATTTCATACAAAAATTAATAAAAGAACAATTCATTGTCTGTCCACAGTCACACTATATTTGTATACCCGTAACAGTTCCCTATGTCCCTGTTTAATGCTTTTAAAATTTATGATATTTGTGTACAAATGGCAACATTGTTGTCGGTTTCCTAGTTGAGAAACTACATCATTTTGTTACAGAAATCTTGTTTGATAACAAATTGATATGATTATATTTTCTTTCTTTGTGGGCTAAAATGTCCCCAGGGGGCATGTAATTCCTTTATTATATAACTCCTTTAGGTCTACCAAAAAGATAAGTTGCTTAATGGGTGAAATCCTTAAAAACCAGGTCATTCGGGTTATTTTTTTAGGTTTTTTTTTTAAATGTTTAATATACACATGCTCTTAAAAACCAAGTTGGTTGTGTTTTTATTTAAGTTAAAAGAAAATATAAAAAATAACTAATTTGAAAATTTTTTGTCGATTAAACAAGGTTTAAAAAAAAGTGAAAATACTAAAATTGGTCACGCCGCTTAAACAAGGTTTCTTTTTGGTCTGGCCTTATGTCTAATAAACGACATTGCAAACCATAAAAAAATTCATTAACAAATATCCTAAAAGATTTAACCAATGGACTAGGATTATAGCGTATGGTTTTTATGTATTGATGTGCTAACTTTTTAAATATGTTACTGTCCACAATTTATAGATCAGATGCGGTTTGCACCTACTTAAACAAATATAAATTGTATGTTAATTAATTAGTACTCAAAAGGTTAAAATAGATTGTTTATTAATTTATTTGTATAGAATACTTTTGTTGCAATAGAATACATGGTTTTCTGAAAAAAAAGTGTGACACCAAGTTCTATCAGCTTTCATTTCGTAAACATAGAAACTGATAGGTCAAAATGTGAGCCATGGCTATAAAATCTATTTTTCTGAAGTATTTACAGAGATCGAGGGCATGTTTTGCAATTTTGTTTGACTTTAAATGTCACATGTTTATGGAACAAGAGTGTCAAAATTGATGCAAAAGCAAACAGTCTCTCTATTCAAGTTTTTAATTTTGTAAAACAATTCGATCATATTTTAGTTGTGTTAAACTTTCTACACTACATTTTATTGTAATCTTATTTTCTTTAATTTGGCAAAATTTTGCAAAATTTCAAAACATGTTAGCAGACATTGTTGTGTTCTTTGTTTCAAAAGTTTCTTTGTATTGTAGTCTTAGGGGATGAAAACAACCAATTGCTATGAATAGTGAGGTTGGGACCTTTTGACATTAGTTGTTCACAGAATATTTGTTCTAGAAGCACTAACTACCCACCTTGATGGTAAATAGGCTTTATTCTGTAAGTTTATAAACAACAGCGAGTTATTTGTTCATTTCATTAAATCCACCAGACAGGCCCTTATGGCCCACAATTGCAATCAGTTAAGATTGCTCACTACCATAAAACATTTTGACATCAACAGGGAGCCATAACAGGTATTGAATATATCTTGTGTTGGTGGCAAGTTATATCTCCCCCCTTAAGACATCATTTAATCATGCAAATTCATAGTGCAAGTACAAAAACCATCTTAGAAGACATAACAAAAAAATAAACATACTTCTGTCTAATTTCACCTTTTTTGCCTCTATTCGTTAGGAGGAAACAACTCTTGCAACATTAGATTTTTATTTGTCCAGTATTTTGGTATATATTGTTAGAATTTATTTGTTATATTTGTTCACATTATTGTAATGTAAATATTATTTTTAACAGTATGTTTTAGCTTACAGATATATCTAATTCATTTGAAGATTGACAGATTCAATGCGAGTTTTGAAGTCTTTCGAATACATGCTCTAAGACTGAGCATGTGGTATATCGATAATTCTCTATGTTATTGAATTCTATATTTGTTTTATAGCTATTGTTTGTTTTTTAATAAAAAAAATGGAAAAATGAATTACCTGGTGAAAGTGTGCCATTCAGAAATAATCTACCAGTTTTAGTTAATTATCACTTAAAAATCACTTATCTGTTAGCAGTTTTGCATCAACCCAGCTTGAAATAGATGATATTTCACATTTATGCGTATATTTCAAATAATGACATTACGCATTTATGTAATGAACACGTTAAAGTGTTTTTAAAAAATCTTAAAATGTCTTTGTTGTGAAGTCCTTAGCATAAATATTATCCACAAAAATATTGCTTTTCAAATAGTTTATGGAAATTAAAGGTAACAAAACTATATAATAACAGTACCTCCCTTGTTTACTTGCTGTAGTTACTTCAATGTTTAAAAAATAATTTTACAATTGATCCAGTTATGCTTCTGCTTTAATTAATACTAGACATTTCTGTTCCTTCTTATTTTAATAATAAGCTCCAAGAATTCAATATAATTCTAATGTATGTTAGAAAAAGTGTTTCATAATAATAATTCAAATCAAAAACAAGTGTAAAGGGTGATACAAAATAAACAGAACAACCCCTACATATATTTGGAAAAATTATGACTTATGAAGTTTGATAAAAAAAAAATTATTTTATTCCTTATTTTCTACTCCAACTAAAATTCTCATTTGCAGCAACATAAATGTTTGTCTATGTGTTGTACAAAAGCTGATAAAAACAATATAACCATGATATGTCTGTTTAGAATATTTTCAGATCACTTATGAAAGAATTTATTATTCCAAAGTAGCTATCTTTTTAAAGACAGAGCTATTTCTTAAGGTAATGAGATGTTTAACACCAAACCTGCTGTCTTCGGCAAAATTGGATGTTGATATACATTTTAAACTATATGTGCTAGTGATAATTTCTTAGGAGGATTTTAGAACAAATTATGGTGTTATCTATGCCACCTACAAGTCGTAAAATATTGGCTGAAAACAAAGGTAGTTTTTGGTCCTTGACAACGTAATTGAGTTTACTTTGAAAAGTGGTTTTTGTGTTAAAATAGAAATGAGAAGTGTTCTGTTTATTTCACTTCACCCTGTATGTAGAAATTTAATAGCAGTACTTGTATCATTTTTCAATGACACCCTTTGATTCTCATTCTACAGGAATAGAAAAGGCAAGATGCTGCTGGTGATATTTTGTCAATATATGGGCATTGAAAGGCAATTTTTCACATTGGAAGATTAATTAATATAAGCACTATTTATTTATAAAACATCCTTTAGCACAGAAAATGTGTTAAAACTGTATTTACATGATAAAAAACAAAACTTATTCAGGCATGTGGATAATCTTTAGAGAGCTATAGATATAAATCGCACATCCAGCCTGTTAGTTTGAGATTTGTAGGTTCTGAAAATCAAAGCTATACATTCAAACAAGGTTAATTTTTCAAGTTCCTATTCATTATCAATATTTTGTAAAAATCAGTTTCCTTGTGTTGCTGAAACCCATATACCAAATTTAAATCCCTGTAAAATTGAAAATTTATATTTTTACATCATATTGCCCAAGTTTCTAATCATTTATTTAATATACATTATGAAGCACATTGTCTCCGAAACTGATATTCCATATTTCATGCAAAATTCCTGCATCCAAGTTATATAGATAACAGTAAACCCCTTACTAATCTGTAGTCATACATTCTGTTATAAGGGTTGAGGTGAAGTCCAACAGTTTGCAGAAATGCTTGAACGTTTGCAGAAATGCTTGAACATTTTAAGTCTTGAAATACAATTACATTTATAAGTAACATGAAACACAACTTTGGTAGATGTTGAACGATAAAACAAATCAGACAATTCTAAAAAATTATCATAATTTCATGAAGTAACGTGACATATATTTTGAAATTAGAGGCTGAAGGAATCAGTGAGGTTAAGAAATAACTACATAAAAAATCTCCCGAGTAATTAAAACGACTAGATACAAAACAATAAAATTTCAAGCACATTTCCAACATTTTCATCAATTTAAAAATTTTGAAAAACTTTGTGTCGATAATTTCTTTTGCAAAAAGCAATATTTTTTAAACCCATGCAAAATGGCTGTCTGGGGATACAGATTTAATTTATTACAACAATAATGTAACATATTGAAATATGTTAACATTAACAACTCCCTATACTTTCCCACAGAAAACAAACCTGAATCATTAAACAGGCACACCTGCACTTTTGATGATGGTGAACAATCTTTATTTATAATATCTATATACATTATGCATATGCATAAGGATCTTAAAAAATGTGTGCCCCATCCATAAGAAAGATACTTATTATCAAATCGAATTATATGCATTTATTATTTAAATATGTTTCTCCTTTATAATACACTCAAAAACTGATGGTGCTTGACATTTAAATTAATAACTTTTACTATGTATTAGTTAACTCCCTGTTTCTTAAAACCACTGTCAGTAAAATGCCTTATATTGTTGTTTGTTTTTATGGTATAATCTGCTTAAAATTAAAAATAATGATGTTTAATTTCAATTCAAAGTGTGTAAAAAGTTGCTTGTACATGCAAATATTGTACACTCAAAATACAAATAATATTTAAATGAGACAACATTATCAAGTATTTGTGGATGATGAAACTGATCAACTGAATTTAAGTGAATGAGACAGACACCTGCAGATTTTTGAAAGGTTTCACACAAAAGTGTTCATTCATGGGTTAATATAATATGTTTTAAATTAAACAAAATTATAAATTTTAGAATGGGATAAAAAAACTTAAATGTACTGCTAAAATATAAAAAATTAAAATTATTCAATTATATACAATGTATCAAATATTAAAAAAGAAATTTAGTACTACTGTTTCTCAGTATCTTGAATACTTATTTTAAATAATTTAATAAAATGCTGTAAATATACTACAATTTTTTTAAGTATTATTTTTTTAATATTCAGTTTGCCCAGCTGCTCAAACAATTGCAAAGTAGAAAAAGTAAAAAAAATTAACTGAACCCACCTGCAAACAATATCATGATCAATGTTTCGCTCTCAACCACTAAATAAAGTGTTGTAACATTAAGAAACAGAATATATAGATCATGTTCAAAAGAAAAAGTAATTATTTAGTATATAGTTCCATGGATTCAAAATATGATACATTAAAGAATGTCAATTGTCCAAGTTGCCATCACCATCTAAAACTTTCAATCCAGGTGTCAATATTTTTAGGGTGTAGAGGGTGGGATCAATTAACATGAAAACCACAGTAATTTGTACTTGTAATGAGTCAGCAAAAATCAAACTTCTTTTTAATTATATACAGGAGTTATCAAAAAGCAATCTTAAGTCTAAGTGATAGTCTTGAATAGTAAATAATACATTAGTTAACATTTTTTTAATTTGCAAAATGAAAGTTTCAGTTGCAACTTCTTCTCCCTAGAACAAGTAGAATTTTTCAGCACACTTTCTTTGCTATATTTTATCACCTTTTCTTACTAAAACACATGGTTATGGCACCCTTATGTAATGATGCAACAGTTATGTGAAAAAGGTGTGCCATTTTGGAATAACTGTCTTTGTACATGAGGAGGAATAATGTTTGCCCACAATTTATGGAGGCAGTAAATACTATAAAAACCTACAGCTTTATGTAGCTTTCATACCTATAATCATTTGATAATTTCTTTATAGTATATATAGTTGTCATACTAAATTAGATGATAAATTTCAAAGGATTTATGAGTCAAACAATATAGAGTATAAAACTGTATGTAAACTTAAAGGAGTGTCCCAGGGATAAAATCTTTGTATTAGTTGTGTATATGCTGCATTCATACCTTTACAAGGAGATCCAGACAGATACAGTACAGTTTCCTTAATGTTTTCTCTCGTCATGTTTTCTTTTGCCATGCTCTACAGTTTCTAAATGACATTTGACATTTATTTTGAACATAATGATAGACAAAGTGGAAAATGTAATGGGTATTTTTAAATTTTTAATTGAAGGTCGATCATGTTTTTGACCAATAACTTGCAGTAAACAAATACTTCACAAAAAGGAGGATTTTCTGAATTAGTCAGTTGTGAGTGAATGTTATAATTCTATATGAACATCATTGAAATGACAAATTTTAATAAAACAAGCACATCTAAAATATATTCTACTTTACTTAGCATATTGGTTAAGCACTTTTAAAATTAAAAAGAATTTATCTGTGGGCAAACACACAAAAGTGAAATTATTGGTCAAAATTGGTCTTTTTTGGACCTCTTTCTTATCTATATTTTTTGTTTCGTGAAATATTACAAATTCAGGGCATGTGCTGTTTATAGTGCTGTTTATAGTGCACAAAAATCAACTGATCAATTGTTACCTGTCTGCTAATATGTTATAATATTGCATTATCTAACCCATGTCTATAAAAGAAATAATAAATTACATAAATATAGTTACAACTCTTAGTTTTTAAACTGAAATTGTGACTTCAATAAAGACTGATGTAACAGTATAATTAAAGATAAGACAGAAAGCTCGGATGTAATCAGAAATAATGCATACCTGCTAAAAATTGCATGTTCATTTATGATTATGAGACATTTTGAAACTAAAATTTCTACCTAATATTATATATATATATTATGTAATGAAACCCATTGTCATTTCGGTTTTATCCCTTTGATCTAGTTAATACCAGATATAATATAGACGTGCATTATTCTTGTTGCAAACTATAATGCTTGTAGCCTGTAGGTACCGACTACCGATCCAGGAAAGCGCGTCTTAAAGCTGAGCTGCTCATAAAAGTTACAACCGACATATTGTGAAATGAGAATCCATACCCTGGATTATCTTATTCGGGAAAAGGCCATCCAAATGACCAAGAGATGAACAGGTTTACACTTCAACAAAATCCCTAGAAGCAAAACCATAACGCTAACAGTAGGGACAAATACTACAACACAATCTTGGCCATTTTTAAGTTCAAATGCAATTGAACTGAGTAATTTTTATAAGTATGTACCTTTTTCAGTAAAATTCATTCAGTATTCTGATTACTGACTACTGTAATACTGAGATTGATCATTGAATCTTATGTGATTAAATATAGATTAGCATTTTCTGTATCTATTTGACACCCAATTAAAATATGGAAAACATACTGCATTCTTTAAACCAGTCGAAATATATCAGACTTTTCTGTGTGGTTAAAGTGAATTGCTGCACAATACTCAAACTTTACTTGTGCAGTCTATATACCGGTATATATCCACGCCCCTTTCTTAGCAGACGATAGCATACATCAATTTTGATGACGTCATCATCATTTGCGTATTTAGTGATGACGTTTCACTATGGCGACTGTGTACACTATACTTTTCAACTTTTGAAAAGTTGAAATATTTCCCGTTACATTGTAAGCTCTAAATAGTTTACTTTTACATATTATAAGGTACTTTTCATATTAGATTTGTCAAGAATATGTAGGCTGAATATCAGAGTTATGGGGACAGGCTGTAGCAGTGAAAAAAGTGCAGGTAATTATTGAGCGTGTTCACAATCATCAGAATTCAGCTCAGAATCAGATAGACATATCTTCAAGTCTTCAAGTAGTTTACTACTAGAGGTTCTATTGAACCTATCACAGTAGACTGATATAGACTGAAGCCAGGACTACTAGCTGGGCTGATGGTGATGTGATAAATCTTGGTATAAAGTGGGGAACCTTTTATCTTAGAGAGATTTATTGATTATTTTTATATATATGGGTATGCTCGGCCGGTACCTGCTAACCAACTGACATCCTCTAAACCAAAACTGCCCTGTTTTTTTTGGAACATCCTCTACACCAAGATATTCCTGTGTTTTCGCGACACTGTCAACCCTCCTCATCCTCTATACCAATCCAGAAAATATTTTTTGAGACATCCTCTATACCTAAAAAATTTGATGGAGAGGCAGTAAAATAAGTTGCTTTTCGGATAGTTTTCATACGCAACATCATTCACAGACTTTCTCTATACCATGCAAAAACAAGCCACATCGCCTCTATACCTAAAATCAAGTGAATTTACACAATATCGTCTGTACCTGGGGTATGACAACTGGACATTCTCTATACTTGAACCCTGGAAAATGGGCCTCTTCCAGCTGAGCATTCCCATCAGTCATTACTATTAGTGATCCCCTTGTGCCTTTTACAACTCCTGTGGTATGACATGGGTATTATTTTGAGATCTAGTCAAACAATCTGTTAGGAAACTAGCTATCTTTTTTGGTGTAATGTGGAGGTTCTTTATTAGGTGGGGGTCCTTAGTTTTGACATTTTGGTACAGAGTTGGCCGAAAATTTATCTTCAGAAGTACACCCTCAGCCAAAATGTAACTGAGAGTTTCCCTAGATAACTGTTTGTTTAATGCAGACATTAATACCATCACTCTGTACTTTTAGGTTTGCCTGCTGACAAGATTCCGTCATTCAAAATTGTTTTAGTAGGTAAGTCTATGACCGGCATTCATGGTGTACTATATAACTGGGACATATACCGACAAAATACAATGTACTGTTGTTTGGCTGACCAGATAAGGAAGAGATATCACCTTGACACTGGTGCGGGTTCTGCCCCAGTAACTTCTATCTTTTTTCAAGTTTTTGTATGTGTAGAATTGTAATAATAACACAAATTATTTCAATCTAAGTAAACTCGTCTATAAACTTTTAAGTTTATAGACGAGTTTAAAAATAAATTTATAATAGTAAAGCATACTGCATAAAATGAGTTCACTTAGATTAAATGATCCAATCATCTACCACTCTCTAGACTGTGCGGCAGCTTTGTAGAAATGAAATTATGACTCTAGGAACTACCATGCCATGGACTGTTACTAGAAAGAACAATTAGAACAGCTTGGTCTGATCATGTGTAAAAATGTAGCAATTTTAATTGTGGCATTATTTTGCCATTCTAAATTTTAGGTGATCCAGGTGTAGGAAAAACTAGCATATTTCTACGTTATATCAAAAATCAGTTCAATTACAACTATGAACCAACAACAAAGGCCACAATAGGTAAGTCAGTTGTCATGTGAGTACGAAAGCATTAGTTGTAGATTGGTGGAACAATTGGTGGATATGCATTTTATTCTGTTAGTAATACTGTAGAAAAAAATCAGCATGAAAGCACGATTAAAAATATTTATCTTGACAGTTTTGAAACTAGATTTCTTGTTTCACATCATCGAAAGAAATCTACATGTCTTGACAAGATAAGAATAACCTTGTTGCTGTCAAAAATAAGATTTACATATAATTTATTGTGAAGTCACATTGCATTAAAGAAATACCTGGATTCTACATGTGTGTATATTAGACTTATTTTACTTTCTTCAAATCGAATGAAAATACGATGACCTTATATGATCAATAAATGATAAGAGAAACAATCACTTACCTTTCCATGGGTGATCACCATTACCTATTTAGATGTTGAAACTTTGGATTGTAGATTAAATTGCTATTAGTAACCATTTCTGGAACTTTTATTAAAACTCCTGTCTTACTTTCTAGAAAATGTTGTGAAGAAACTAAATGTTCCAGAAAGTAAAATTGTATCTGTTACCATGTGGGATCTTCCTGGCAGAGAAGATATGGACTTAAGGAAGACCTATTGTAAAGATCTGGATGCCGCTATAGGTGATAATAGAGAGCATAAGATTCTTAGATACGAGCTACGAGTGTGTGCATCATGAGCAATTAAATGCGAAGTAAAAGAAAATCACCTATTTGTTTTTAATGTGTACTTTTATGGTAGACACACACACTTTGCTCTTTGCTCATTACTCGTAGATTGTCACATGTATTTCAGAATCTTAAGCTCTCTATATCTGAAAGTTTTCACCAATTAGATTTTGTAACAGATGTCATTTTTTTATGCAGGGTCTATCAATCTTTGCAATGCAATAGGAAAATAGTTTGAACTAACATTTTAGTATGGAAGTAACATTGATGGTGTAAGACTCATATGAGTTAAAGTAAAAATTATAATCATATTTGTGTCCCTATGTTTTTTTCTACTTTTTTTGCTTGTAGTATGCATGTAATATGCAATTTAAAAAGAATGAAACCTAGCCATTGCATTTCGATTTTATTTATGTACATATGTAAGTTACTGAAGAAAGAGGGAAGGAATAGTACTTGATGTAGCCAATTTTCTGTTGCAGTTATTGTCGATATGAATGATCTTGACAGCATAGAAATGGCTAGTACATGGAAACAAGAAGTTCTGAACAATGCATTTAAGACAAAAACTGAGACAGAAATAGGGCCAGATGGAGCAGTCAAAGTGTTGTCTGTGGAAGAAGTACCCATTGATACAAAAGCAATTCCATTACTACTTCTTGGAAATAAATATGACCTGGTTATTACATATTATTCTTTTTTCAATTTGGTCTAGAGGGTTTTTCTAAGCCAGGCCCATTTCCCTGAGTAAAAACTTTTCTTTTGTTTTAGTAAGCATGATATACTAGATAGGAGTGACTGCATAGCATATTACAGCTAGACTTTATAATTTTTTAATAAGATGCTGTTCTTTATAAGATCCAGTAGTGTCCCCACTAAAAGTATGTATTTTGCAGAATTTCACTATCCAACATATGTGGATACTGTAGACACAGCAAAGAAGTAAATCAATAAATTAATTGCTTTTTTTCGATATAGCATTGTCTTATTTGCAACAAAAGTTACACATAGTAGTCAACATAATTTAAAAAAATATAAAGAATGATTTAAAAAAAATTGCAGAAGGACTTGAACAAGCATACACATACTCCTCTTTTGATGAATAAGTTATCCAGTTTTATGTCTAACATATATATTATATAGTTATAGCAAGAACAATACTTTGCAATTATAGATTGAAGAAAAAATTGAGGAAGAAAAACTTAAAAAATTAGAACAAGAAGAAAAGAAGTTAGAAGAAGAAACAGATTCAGATGAGGAAGAGAGTATAGATGTAACTCCATCACTCAGAGAGGATATGGAGAAGACAAATGGTGTTCTTGAAAAGGAGGCTGAAGAAAACATAAGTAAAGCTACATTCCTTATTGTGTAATTTTAAAACTCATAGTATACAGTTATCACTAGAAATTATGTTATCTGTATCAAATGTATATAATAGTTAAGATGCAACTGCTAAATGCTGTAGAAAAACTATATGTAGTACAAAAAATAGGAAGATACAACCATTATATGAAATACTTGGATAGAACTATCGTCTATTTTTGTACTGCGGATAGCCTTTTCAATTGCATTTAGTGGTTGCATCTTGACTGTTATACGTGTATGAATTACTCATACAGATAATAGTTTTACATGCAGAACTATTTTTTACCATCCATATGTTCTTAATTTTTATTATTTGGCAAAAGATGGCATGCAGACATATAGGAAAGTGTTATTAATCGGATAGCTATGGTGCCCCTGAAAGGTTGTGTTGTAAATACTAAAAATGACAACTTGTACAAAGTTGACAATTGGCTAAATTTTAGTAAAAATGTTGGGTGGATGCAAGAAACAAGTTGACAACCTATTTTCGTAAATTAGTGAGCTTCGAGTAACTACACCATAGATCAGAGCCACTACAGACAATAACATTGAACAATTTGAGCATACAGTAGTTAGCATGAATAACACAGATAACCTGGGCATAGTTAGCATGAATAGCACAGATAATCAGGGTATAGTTAGCATGAATAGCACAGATAACATTTACAGACAACATTTATCATTTAAGTTGATACATTTAACATCATTTTGATACAGATATTTTTAATACATATCATTTTTTTACTGCAGTTAGCAGTTGCATCTTGTTTAGATGCAGATAACATAACTGATAGCAGATAAAAATGGTTCTACTGCTCTTCCTTGAACAATGTATCTAATGACCCATGTCAGGAACAAACCATCCACAATTTTGGCCTTTGGAATTTTCTGTTTTATCCAACTGAAACTTTTGTGTAAGAATTTATAATACATTTTATAAAAAACATTTTGCTTTGATTGGGTATATGTTGTAGGGTAATTATGAAGACCGGTTGTCCCCAAAAGTCATCATTGTTATTTCAATACAACTGTAGTTCTCAGTACCAATAGCTTAACATAGTGTTTTAATTACTGCAGTTTGTTTTTCAGCAAAAGACAACAAGCAAATAGTCAAAGAAGGCAATGTAAATAACAAAAATGAAATGGGAAGTGATGTGGAATTAGAAAAACTTAAAGACAGTCAGGATGAATTTCCTAATCAGAGAGGTCCCAAAGGAGATGAAGAAAAACCGGAGTGTGTAAAGGTGTTACAGTCTGTAGCTTCTCAGCATGGCTTTGTGAGTAGGTAAGTTGCTTATCCAGTATAACCAGAAACATGATACAGATGTTATCTTACAGAATCAAAACATTTTACTGCCCTTTGATGATGTTCTAACCACTATTGGAAGACTTCTGATTAGTCTCTTGAATCAGCACCAGATGACTAAGGCAACCAATCATTGTGAATTATACCAGATGGTGAGGTCGCTGATCATTCTCAAGTATAAAAACTAGTTGTTTTTTTATATCTTACAGGCAAAGCTGAATGATAGGTTGCTTTATTATGAATTAACATGTTGTCAAAAGTTATTCTTTCAAGCATGTGAAATACTTATGACTTCTTTTATTAGTATAAAAGACAGCGTATTCTGTTTGTTATTTGTCTGACACCAGTGTCACCATTCGTGTAGAATAGACGAACTCCCAGTTGAAGTTTACCAACAATGTAACGTTTTACAGTGTGATAGTGTCTGCAAGAGATGCAGATGGTTCTGTACATTCATCTATACAGAATTTGATTCGGCACATGTTACAAAAGCTTCAAAATAAACCCAAACCAAGAGAGAGGAAAAAAGAGAAAAAAAATAAAAAGAAGGATCCAAATGAGAAAGAATGGAGTATGATAGAGGTGGACTTACAGCAGGTTTGTAATAAGACTGCAGTAGAAAGGGTGTTTTGGAGCTTAACATATTTTATTAATCATAAACAACCAAATATTTTTATGGGATATGGGTCATCCATTTTTTGTTAATATTCTCTGTAAAAGTACTCACTCTAAAATTCTTGACTAGTATTCCAGAATTATTTTAAATTACAAATCTGCAGAACCCAAAAATTAAACTTCTAGCTCATTGCACAGAATATTGACATCTTCCTGAATAGGGGCATTTTTCAAATTTGTGGAGATGGAAAAGGATTGTCTTTCTTTACATCAGAAATAAGCTTTCTGCTACCACAAAATGTCTCCATCTCCGATGAAGCCAAAATGATGGTCAAAACCCACATTCTTTCTTTAATTGTCGAAATAATTGTTTTACATTTCTTTCAGTAAAAGTTCCAGAGTTTCTGTATTATTCCAACTGTCCAATTTTACATAAAGATTTGTAGTCCAATTCCAAAAAAACTTGACTAGTTTGGGTGATGCAATCACCCTATAGGCTGCAATTTTGATGGTTCCACCAGTTTACCTGGTTCACATGCATAACTTATTAACACACACAAGTAATTTACGGCAGGTTAAAATTTATTTCTAGACATACGTGCTATAATTCAGAATTATCTCTGCTCTGTACATATGCGCGTTCTACTACACGTCATTTGCTTATCTATTCGATTTTTGCTTTCCTACTACATAAACTAATTTTATTTTTATTACTATTTATGTTCTTTTCCAGTTTGATGAATTATTTAAGCATGTGAATGTAATAATGAAGAGAGGTTACGATTATAATAATTACTACAAGATAGCTCTGAGCAAGTTCAAGAAGGCTTGTCTGGAAGCAGAAGTGGTAGTATTTGTTAACGAGTCGAGCTGTAGTTTGGAAGACTGCATAACAGGACTGAAGGCAGCAATAGGAACAGGAGATGACCTTACAGTAAGTTTGAATAGTATCTTTTATTGCGGGGTTGGAATGTCACCACTAGGGGAATATCATCATAAAATATTAACGTCATTTTATCAGTAAATAAATTTGGTAATTTTTGAAAAAATATTTATAATTCTTAGAGCTTTTAAACTTTAAAAAGTCTTCTCACGGCCCCCATATTTCATGTTTTTACAAAGAAGCTAACTATCATTCAATTACACTAAAATAAAAATTTATGTGACTTTAAGAAATCAGACAAAATTTTATGAAAAGAAATTAATGACTTTAACACTTATTTTTAATTTTAAGGAGTAGTTATAATTTCTGTAGCATGCATACTTGTTTTGCATATGTACAATTGGCTGGAATAGCCATGCAGGAGAAGGTGTATTGAATGCTTCTTAACCAGCGGATATCACATTGCTCTCATTCTTCCCTCGGGTGGGTGACACTGCAACTAAAAAGCATAATAATGCCTTCACATCACTTCCAAGCTCTTTTTAACAACGGTTGTTTCGTTTGATAGATTTTCGTTTTGAAATCATTCTCATACATGTGTTTAAAGAAAGTTAAGGGAATACGGTGTCAGACTTACCTAACCAGCATTGACCCGAACCATGAATCTGCATGCGCACCTGTTTATTCTTACTATTCGAACCCTTTTCCAGTTTTTGCACCAAAATTTCTGCTACTCGAACCATCATTTCCACAGACTCGCCCAACTTGCCAGGAACTCAAAACTCAAACCTGCTGTTCAAGTCTCCGGAATTGCTGTTTGAGTCTCCAGAAATCTGTTCAAATTCCTGGCATCTTACGCGAGTCGGTGCAAATGACCGTTTGAGTAGCAGGCATTTTGGTGGGAAACCGGAAAAAGGGTTCGAATGGTAGGAAACAAATGTAAAACCTGGTTTAATTTGAAACACATATAGCATCAGTGCATGGCTACAATGTTAGTTGTGATTTTGTTTTACAATAATTTAAAAAAATCATTAATATTGTAACAGAAATCGTATTCATATTGGCAAAGATATATTAAATATTGATAGTTTAGTTACAATAACAAAAGAGAGTAAATTTTGTTTGTTTTTAGAATCAATTTCATGTATAAATAACTAAAACTTTGACAAATCTAAATACCTGGCATGTGTTCTCTGCTTAGACTATTACTTTAGTTTCTGTGTCAAAATTTGTTGATATAGACTACCAGTCATCACAGAAACTACCCATTGTGGCTTAATTACCTGATATTCAGGAATGACAAAAGGAGGCCACGTGTTAAAATATGTAAAATATGCTATACATCCAAGGTAACTCACCTAAGAAACATTGAGAGACACCTGTCGCATGAAAATCAGACCCAAGTTGAAACACATTTTATTAATATCCAAAATTGCCATAAAAATCTAATTTGTGCATTTTCATATACCTCTATATGCTGTTTTGGCTTTTCTGATTTAATGTTTTCACAAAAAAAAATTAATTTTGAACAAGCCTATACATGTTGCTGATCAAATTCGTGAAAAATAAACTCCTACTTTATTCTTGAGTGTAAAGTGAAAAGTAAGCAAAATGTTATGATTAGAACTGGATATCAAACCATATGTGATGAAGCAAAGGAACATTTAATGGTTGAATTGGCCAAAACTTGTGTATTCGCCAATATTCTACTGGCTATAGGAGTGGTACATGATGCCAGAGTGCTTGTTTTCAAAATTGGTATGTCATTTAATAGGTATGATGTGGGAAATTATAAATTATTAAGAATTGCAGTGTTGAGCAGTGTGTGTCTACAAAGTTCGTTAAACACCTTTAATGTGGAGTAGTAAAAATATCACCCAGGAAATATATTGATAGGATAGATTATTGGAGATTTGAGTACCATTTGGTTTTTAATGCTGGTGATACATGTACTTACTATTGATCTCATATTGTATAAATAATCAAAATTCTGCAATAACTGGGGAAAACAAAATTTCCTTCAAGGCACCTGGATAAAAGTGAAACCGGCAACACCACCTAGCGTAGAATGTGGTATTTTGAATTTTTCAAATGCTCACTTTTTTATGAAAAAGTTTGGACGGATATCTAGCATTGAAAACAAATATACTCACTAGATGTCTCTGGAAATCATTAGGAGGGTAGTTAGAAGAGCTTTATGCACAAGGGACAACGTCAAAACATACGAAATATGCAGAATCACTGTATGATGATTAACACAGTTTTTATATGTGACATGTAAAACATTGCCAAACATTCCATTGTTTGAGCTGAGAGTTTCTTTTCCACAGCGTTTACGACTGAAGTGTAAATATGTTTATGATTATATTTTTTTCCTCCTCATGAAGTTTCAAAATATTATTTATAACTTGTTTGGTATATAGTAGGATAGTTTACTTTTCTGCTTTTCTTTGGAAGTGTCCCTTAGGAAAGTTCATGTTATGCAAGCGTCAGACAAAAGGTTCTTTACATGGGTGGTGGTACTTCTCAATAGATATGCAAATTATCATCATTTTCCTTGAGTGTTGATTTCCCCATGTAAAGCGAGTGCAACGACATCGGGCGAAATACTTGTTTTCCAGGTTGATTTTACGTTCAAAATTTTTAAACATTTTTCATTAAAAAATGAGCATTTGAAAAATTCAAAACATCACGTTCTACATTAGGTGGTGTCGGCATTTTCACCTTTATTCAGGTGCCTTGAAGGTAATTATGTTTTCTCCAAAGTTGTTGCGGAATTTCGATTATTTATACATTATGAGATCAACAGTACTGTTTTCATTCTAATTTAATAGGTTTCACAGTTAGAATATCTTTGGGTGAGGGCCTGGTTGGTTGTTAGTTTGTGAGGATCTGTAGATTATCAACCTTATCAATGTCTCAACCTTTTGAGTAATTGATAAATAATAATTAACTGATACTTGGATGGGAATAGATCTTGTGACAAGGAGATCTTGTGACTAAGAGTCACATGTGGTTGTACATCATGATTACATTACCAGATATGATAAAAAAGCTTTTCCTAAGATGGTTAAATATTTTATAAGTTTGAAAATTGTGGTATCTGCTTCGTGCTAGAATGTCTTCCGGTGAAATTGTCATATTTGTATTAGCACCAGGGTTACAAGAGAAAAATTTGTAATGGTAGGATTTTTCAGACATGGGGAGGGACATGCTTGAACAAATACAATATTTGTAAAAACATTTACTTGTTAATTATGTGTTATCAATTTATTCATAAAGGTGTAGAAAAATCACTGTTAAAAGGTCATGGCATAGCTGAAATTATTTTGGATTGTGTTCAGATATCAATGTTGATAGTTACAATTACTGTAATTATACCATTTTTTTTACGTGACAAAAATCTTGACATTTGCTTTCTGTTGGATGTATGTAACTTTAAAAAATTGGTTAAAAAACAAATACTTTATTAGCAGTTTATTAACTATGGTGCAGTCCAAAAGTTAATATATTTAAATGTTAGACTTTAACAATTTAGTGATCATTTAAGTTAAAATAAACTTTAACTTTGATTTTGTTCTATTGTCACAAATAAAATGTTAACATTTGTTTACAGGCTGAGGCTGATGAAGAATTCTTACTACTGTTGATTAATCCCATGATTAAAGTTGATTTACGCTTAAAATCAACAATTAATTCTTTCAACACAGAGGTAAGCGCAAACTCTGAACCCTCTCTGAGCCCCTCCAATTTTCTCAATCTGACTATTCAAATGCAAAATTATTCTTCTTAGGACCAAAATATATTCAACATTGATGCATATCTGAAAAATGCCATGTGAACCAGTTATCATTCTACTACACTCACTTTTAAGGAGTCTCCTCAGTATATATACATGTGTACATACATTATAGTCGGTACACATTAGTTATTGGTGACATGTTCATTATGCTAACTAATGGACTACATAATTACCAGTGAGCAAATGCTGTGGAGGGAACACCTGCCTTGATAACTGTAACAATATTTGTGTCAAAAATTAATGTAATTATCATACATTTAACTGTGAATGTTTTTTTAACGAAAAGTTGCTAAAACGGATTTGGAATCCCTCCCATAACTCCATATGCATGGACTCCTGCTGAGTATGTTATCTGAGTATGCTACTGGTATTAAATTATACTTACAATCAATAATGTTGCATGAATTTATTTTTTAGTATGCAGCTATATCCAAAGCAATTTTACATGAATATGCAGCATTAGCTAGAGCATTACAAAAATATGATGACAAAATTGCTACAGAATCTGAACAAGCCTGGGACATCATGACTGAAGCTGGAAAAACACAAAAGGATGTAAAGAAAATTATGTCTACCATCGAAGAAAACAGGGCAAAAGTTACTCTCATGCGCAATCAAATAAATGAAAATCTAAAATCTGCTGAAAATGCACAAAAGAAAATCACTGCTGCTCTGATGTGGTGATTCAAGAATTTTTGCTTATTACTATTTTCTGATGCTAATCTGACCTTGCCATTTTAGATTTCCTGTAATGTTTGGTGTGAAATTTAAAAAAAAAGTTAAGTGTACAACTGCATGGTACTAATTGTGTATTATAGTAAATGGTGGATGTTGATATTGCCAGAACTTGTGATTCTGATGAAGAAAACAAAAAATTCAGGAAAAGTTGCATTGGTGTGTTCTGGGGTTTGTTTGATAAAACTATGCAGAAATAACTTCCACCCAGAAAATAGATGACTTGTATGCAATATATAAGACATTTATATACATATGTGAGTACCAGTTATTTGTTATCAACTAATTTTCTGTATTGAATACTGCTCCTAATGCTTTTGATGATAATAAACTATTGTATTTTATTTTTATTGGTGAAACATTTAGGCTTTCTTGTATTATTTCAAGATGATTCCAGTCCTAGGCAGTTTGGAATGAGGTGCCTGATTTATAATATATTTCGGTTCAGTGATGTAAATATAGTGTAAAATCTAAGTAATATTTTTGTTTACAATTGGCACTGGAGGCCAATCTGTTTTACTTTTACATTGTTTTTTAAGATAAACTTTTCATTAGCAGTTATGCTATACATTATGTACCTTTCATCCACTTAAATATTATAATATTGTTAAAAAATGACAACATCTTAAATTGATATTTTGTAGTTTAATTGGAGTTGTATACCATATTTGTTAGTGTTTTCAAGGATACTATATTAACTTTGGCATCTTACATTATTGCGTATGATCTGTGATATAATTAATATAATATGAAAAGGAAGCTGGAATTCCAAAAAATCAGTTAAAATTATAATAATTTTTTTTCTTTAATTACATTTAAGTGTTGTTCATACTTATAACCTGTGTAAGAAGGGACACATCAAAATCAAACATTTAAGTTATTTGTATGTATCAATGGGTGGTAAAGTTGATATTACATTTAACTTTTGCATTTTAGTATGCCTATGATGACTGAACAATTAATAGCGGGAATGAATATAACTACCAAATAATCTAAACATACATAGTGGCCACTTTCGATTCTCACGCCGTCCTTATTGCGAGAGTTCTGCATGGAAGTTGTTACATTCGGCACACAACAATAAATATGTAATATCTGACTGCAAGTTATGCTAAAAGAGCTGAGGAAGCTACAATAAAAGGCCATGCTGGAAAAAGTTATCTTGTTTCAGTTAAAACTTACTATTTTAAAATATATAAATATATTTTGTTACGTGGATAAAACTGAAAACGGAAGAGTTGAGTACCTAACTAGTTCAATAATTTTAAAAATTGCATATAGAAATTTGGATTGTCTAAGCACCCTAAAACATAATTTCTTGGTTCCTTACTACAGAAGGCTTAATGATTTTTTATGAACTGTTGTTTCAGTTTCAATGATTTCCTTTTTGATCAATCATTCATTTACACTTCCAAGAAAAGTTAAGGAAATACAGTTCCTGATTAAAAGACAATATTTTGACAAATTTTAATTGTGCCTTGAAAAAATTTATTTAAAAAAACGAAAGATTCAAATTATATTCATACGTCTATCAAAAAACTCTATCAAAATTAACATGATTCTACACTGACGTTTGAAACAACACTTTTTTCGGTCTCTATTATAGAAAGCGCAATGCTTTTTTATGAACTATGGTTGCAGGTTCTCTGATTTCAATTCTGATCAATCACTCATTTTCCCTTCAAGGAAGGTTAAAGAAACACAGTTTGTTATTTAAATAAAACTTAATAACAACTTTTTAAATACGTTTAAAGTAATTTATTTTAAATTAACAAACATTTAGATTATATTCAGTATGCACCTATGAAAAGAGAAAAAATGAACATGATACGACTTCCACTGATGCTTTCAATTCGTTTCAGGTTAACATATGATGGCTTTACAAAATGATGACCAGTTTGCTATAGTTTCATGGCGTTTCGATCGTAGACTAAATATAACTGAAAACCATGACAGCTTAAACTCAGAGCTTAAAACAGAGTCTTGTAACGCAACGAGTAGCTGTCCAAAACATGAGATGGAATTTCATTCTAAAATAGTAAAAAAAAACAAAAAACATTTATGTTACTAAGTGATGTAGGAAATGGTATTTTATATATAT
>JAOXYB010111380.1:14663-37915 GCA_028565635.1 Phoronis ovalis
AGGTGACATATACAGCTCTTTGACTTTTTCAAGGTCAACACTACCAATGTTTTTTGCACTACTAATTCGAGTAAGGCGACATTTTGCAGAAATGCAGGATGCTTTTGATCTATCGAGTTGGAAGAATTTCGATTTTTGCGTCAAGCAACTAAGACCTGTTGGAAGAGGGCCCGCACATTTTGAATGTTTGCGCACATGTAGTTTTCTATGACTGTTAAGATCTAAAAGCAAAAATAAAAGCTAACAGTAGAATTCCTACAAAATAATTGTCATTCAACAAAATCCTATACAATCTGATGCAAACACAGTATATGCACAGCACATTGTCCCTGTGAGTAGAAGCAGATAAACAATTAGCAGGATAGATGGGGTAATTTGATAAATTACAATATTATGTTTTCTTTAATGTTTAGAGACAACTTAGAGATTAATAAACAGCTATTTTCTATGGAGAACAATTACAGTACACAGAAGATAAAAACATAAATTAATCCAATTTCCTTAATTTTTAAAAACGGTGACATTCCCTGCAAAAAATAAGTGTACTTCTTAATAATAAGTATAATCAAATAAAGGCTACACTCAGTTAATATACAGCCATGGAAAACAATTATATAATCATGTGGGAAGTGGTCTAGCTTACCATCTTTATCCCTATAACCGTATGGTTTCACATCTTTTCGACTAGATTTTGAAATGTGAGACTTCCATTCAGTAGCATCAACCTCACTGCCTGACATCTGGTGGTCACCATCCAAACCATCACCTGTGGGATAATAAAAGAAATTTAATAATTAAAAGCAACACAAAAAAATATAAAAACAAAATAATTATTATATTATTGTTGTAGTTACTTATCTGGCCAGTAAGAATAACATCATGATAAGCAAACTGATAAATAAACACAAATTCACTGGCATTTTTTTCTTGGCAAAAATCAAACAACATTTAATTTTTTAATAAATTATACTTTGAAGCAACCGTATGTCTCTATTAACAAAGATGTTTCATGTTTTCCTAAACCTCTAGTCACAGCTGTATCTAATGTAGATAATAAACAAAATTCAATAATGTAACAGTATAAAGCATGCAACAAGTTAGGAAAACAAAACAAAACACTAATTGAGCGCCATATAACGATAATAATATTCAGTAAATAAATAATATTAACACAAAGGGCAGTTGCACAGTTAACTACCAACATAATATATTAATTTTTAATTATAAAATGTCATTAACTCATTTACCATAAAAGTAAAATTAAAGTTTTGCCAAGCAAGCATATCAAAGGCATATCCCAAGTTACTTAATGTTTCCAAATTTGTATATAAAAATAATATTGAGAAGGAAAGACAACAGTTAGATGGAAGCTGTATAGTAGTTTAGCAGTTAGTTGTCATTTATCCTTATTTTCTACAATTATTATAATCTTAACCCATGAACCAACCTTGACCACTTTTGTCAGATACAGCTTTCACCGATGGATCAGTTGGAATGATTTCTCCATCTCCTTGAGCAGTTAACCCAGACTTTAAAGAGATATGATCAGCATCTCTGAGCCTTACTGATCCACCGACAGATAAAATTTCGCCCCCAGGGGCAATGATGACGCTTCCTTTAACTGAAGCGGAGTCATCAATACTTTTTACACTTCCAGCTAAGATACAGAAGAAACATAAAACCACAGTGTTAAAAATAAGAAAATAAACATCAAGCTGAAACAAAATAAAACTTTAAAATAAATGAAAAAGCCTAATGATAGAACTCATAAATTAAAAGCATTTTTAATAAATTTGTAATAGAAAATAAAACATATAAAAATACTAAATGTAGAAATTAGATTTAATTATTTTATTCCATCTCAAGCAGGAAAGATGGAGCAATTATGTTAATTCTGAGAATAAGAAAACAGTTTTGCTGCAACAATATATGAAAGTATATTGAAAATAATTAACGAGTTACACCTAACAACAGTCAATAATTAAATATAAATAATGTTATTTAATAGTATTAATTCTAAGCAAAATTTCATGAAAGTTATGAAAAATAACAGTATGCAAAAAGAGTTGGACAAATATTAAAACATCCATGATTGAACGGGTACCTTTTGAAGCAGGTTTAGATCCTGTTTTGACACTTTTCTGACTTCCTTTCAGTCCCACACTTAGCTGGTGAGCTTCTGGTAGATCCTGGCTTCCTAAAGATTGGACAGCACTGTTCAAAGTCTCAGAACTGCTTTGCAGATGTGACCCACCAGCTAAAACTGGACCTACAGTCAAGCAGTTACAAAATAAAGCAAATATCACAAAACAATGTCAATCACATTTACTAAGCAAACAGAGTTTTTTATACGACAGTCTTTCATGGCTGTTCCATCAGTTGATTTACCCCCTATTTCCTATTTTTATGTAGATGAAAAATTAATAAAAACAATCAATTACACTATAAATATAGGTTTATCTGACTTTAAAAAAATCAGGTAACAAAATTGTAGAAAAAAATTACTGAGTACATGTGTTATACTATATTATAGCTCATGTCAACATAAAACATTTTTTAACAAATATTTATTTTTAATATTTGTAATAATTTCTATTGAATGTAAGCTTGGTTTGTATGTATAGTATTAGGGAGGAGGCTGGAACAGCCATGCATGGAAGGTCTATCACAAAATAAATCCTTAAGTGTTTTTTTAAAATACATTGACATTAATTCCATTGAACTGGTGCAATTATAAGGTGACAAGATTATAAAACAACCTCAGCTGAATCTGCCAGTTATGAGAGCTCATTAAAATTTGAAAATTGAAATCCTATCAGAATCTGTTTATCATCTTTACCAATTACTGATTACATTCAAATAAATGTTGTTCAGCTAGTTATTTTCAACCTATGAAGTCATTTATTCAAGTTATCATACCTTTGCTCGGTACAAATTCTGACCTAGCACTGCGCGCTGAGCTTCTGTTTTCTTTATCAATGCTCCTCTTCTCAGAATCTTCCTTAGCAGCTTGCCGTAAAAGTTCATTTTCATTACCAACTGTAGTGCCCCAACCTCTGACACTAGTATCTATAACAGAACACACAAAATAGAATATTTTTATATTTATTTCTTATTTACAAAAACAGTCAACTATAAAACAAAGTGTAGACTGAGCATACCAAATGAATAAAAGGTTAAGTGACCTATCAAATCTTGGTTTGTATCTTACTTCAATCTGTCACTAATGGATGAGACATGAAATTTTAAATGACAATAATTTAATAAGTGAATACACATATCCACATAATTATTATCTATCTTTTACCTTCAGAGTCCTGTTCAGCCATTGGTTCAAAGGTTGTTTCTCGTGTTGCTCCAGGAGTTCGTGCTCCTGTCGGAAGATTTGATAGGTTGGAATGCTGAGGTGTTGGCGGCTCTATGTTGATTGGAGGAATCATAGAAGCACCTAAGATGATAAATAATGCTAAAGATTAAATAATACACATTAATAAAGATTAATGTAGGGAATACTGGGAGGACAAAAACAACTGAACAGATTTAATGTTTTTCTGGAATCAAACTTCCATCAAATGAATTACAATTAATGTAACTTACTATTTATTAAAAATATAATAATTAATTTACTGATAAAAGGTTTATATAATATTCAATAAATTAAACAACTAGTTTTATTCTGTGTGTACTTTAAATCATAAAATACATGTTTGCCAATTTCATGTGGAATAATTTGATTATTTTACCATTTTGAGAACATAACATATTATTATTATTAATAGCATATACATGTATGTACACTTACAGTGGGTGAATACGATTGTGTACAAGATGTACTGCTAATACTTACCTGCACCAATAGCTGGCAGCACCTCTCTGTCTCCAACACTTTTAATAGGTGATAAAGAAATTTGGATTGGTGGCAAATGTTTACTGGAAACAGTTGCCTCACTTGCACTTTTTAATGAAACCACAGGTATTCCACTGAAAAATTCCTTTTCTGAAACTTGTCGAGGCCAACTTCCAGTCTTAGAACCACCTATCAAAGAACAAAGTAGTTCCTATACTGTTTTTTTTCTGAAAATTTAAGCTTCATTAGAAAATGATAATTAAAATAAAGAAGTATGGATCTGATCTGAAAGCATTATAATATTCTAGTTGACACACATTCATAATAGTTATTCTGAATAAATGTTCTGTTTCCATAACCCATTAATAGGACCATTTAAAAAATGGATAAATCCTTATAAATTAAAGAAACTGAATTTTTAATGTAATGACTGTTTTAAGTTGCAAACTAATCAATATGACAATAGCAAAGTGGAACTGATGAATCGTGACTCCACCTCCGACTACACAGTCAGCATTTGTTTTATAAATTAAATTACAAGTAATATCTATTTCATTAAAACAAATATTTAAAAGCATAATTATTTATTACAGTATATATAACATGGAGTCTGAAAACCAGAAAATAATGTGCTGTGCTCATTGGTGATTTGACTGCATATATAGCATGTGCTGCAAGCGTGACAAAAAGCAGCGAGAAGAATCTGGCTATAACTATGCGACCAGCACATTCTTTTTGCTTTCAACTTTCAAAAAGCTGGTGTATCTATCAAGTTCCACATAAAGCAAAATGCACAGCACAACTCGACAAAATATTGCAACAAACTATACAGGCAGAGTGAAAATACAGTAATTACAATGAATCAAGATTAAGTCACTACAGGAATGCTAATTTTGGAAACAGTACTTTTCAGTCACGTTTTCAGTGATGGAGACCTCTGGTGGCCTATAGACAAAAGACTGATTATCTATTTGCCTTGAATGTACAGATGATTATTAATGGGGGGTGGCTCAATGTCAGCATTGGCTTAAGACTTCATTTTAAATTATGGTCATTTATTTTTGATTATATCTGAACATGTGACCAGAGCAATTGATCAAAACTGGAGATGAAAAATGAAAATTCAATTACAATAGTAAAATTATTCAGATCTATAAATTACATAACTTTGGGACTTGTAATTAATAATTGTATGAATCAATTAATAGAAAACCAATTAAAGAATATGAAACTTATCAGGAAATCAATTAGAGTATTTTCATTAATTATTATATCAAATTATGTATAACATGATTTTCTTTTAATTGAACTACCTAAATTTAATTATAAAGGGGTTATTTTATAGTGTATCTTTTTAAAAATAAATAAAAATGAAATGTTTATATTTATAAGAATAATTTATTATATTTTTTTAAAGTTTTTGAAGAATGTAATAAGACGTGAAAAGTCTAAACCCTAAGAAACTATAAGTCTAAACCCAATGAAAGTAATCTTGTCAACTACTTATGCAAAGTATACTTACCCCATTTAACCTTAAGAAATGTCTGTCTGTGAAGTCATATAAGTACAGATGGTAATATTTGAATGTTACCATGTTTCAGCATGTTACTATTATTACAAAAAGTTTCTAGTTTCTAGAGTAAGATAAGGATACATAAACATTTAGAACAACAAGAGGCATTCCTATTTTAGTTGCGAAGGAAATTTTCTGCACTCAGTAACAGACACTTTATGATGTGCATAAATTCACATACTTATAAATAAACCTGCACTCAAAATGTCTATTTACATTTTAATTTTGACAAATAATGTAATTAGCAATCATATTTACCTTTTAAGTGCAAAATTAAACTAATTAATCTGTCATATGAAGTGATACATTTACCAGTAATGAGAGTACAGGATAAATAGAAATGCCACTGTAAAGTACCATTCCAGCAAAAGACAGCAAGAGGCGTCTTAAAAGTTTCAATGTATTTGACTAATGCATTTTTACTGCTATTCGATAATGTTAATAGTTTTCTCTGTCTTTTGAAACCGGCCAAAACAGGGTTAAATTTTGTATAATTCAAAGCCGTATTTCATAAAATATAAAATTGTCACTTTCAAGTAGAAAATCTTCAAGAATTTTCTTTTGATGGAATGGTTATAAAACAATATAGCTGTCTAATGTTTTCCACAAAACACCCCACTCATTGCTCAAGGACTTGACCTACCAGAATTTAACAAAGGAGGGTGCTGTGGTACATTTATATGCACTATATTCAGTACTTTTTCATGTTCCCCAAACAAAGGATTTAAAAATATACCTCAAACACGAATAAAGTATTTGTGAAGAACATTATTGATTGCATTAATATGCAACTTTGTCCTACATCATACTTTGTTTATTAGCACAGTCACATTCACATAAAGCTAATAGCCGCTGTGTTCTATCCTGCAGTGTAACTCAAAATTTCTCAGATGATCAAGATTTCAAGTTAATTTGCATGGAAATATCCCCTGGGATCAACAGGGTCTGATTGTGGAGCCCTCACATGCATGCAAATAGTCTATTATATACGAATGTGACCACACAAAATACAAAGTTGAATGACATGTAAATTCAACAAAGTTGCATATTTTATGCAAATTTAATGAGAGTGATAAGATGGAGTTAGGGAGGCAGACTACATACTATCAAAAGCATCACTCAAGTGAGCGGGGATTCTAGCGCCGCGGAGTGACCCACCATACTGTGAACTTCGAGACATCTCTGCAGGTGGAATGCTAGAACTATCCAAATATGTCTGAAAGTAACACAGATTTATTTAATTACAATGCATATACCATCTACTGGTTCCTATTCCTTTTCTTCAAAATCAGTACAAAGTTTTATATAATTTTCTCCGAAAAGAGAGATCATAATATACCATCTACTTCTAATAATTATATCAAAGACTGAATACTAAAAAAAAAACACTATCGGCTTTCAAGACAAAACTATAAGACCCGAGACAGACTCAAAAGCAGACAGTTATACAATTTTATAGCAAAATGCTAAAAGAAATACGCAAAGACTAATGTCTCTTAGTACTTGCTTGCAACATTCCTTAATATATGAATAAAAAAATAGCCTAGTCATAATGATACATACGTGTACAGCTTCTTCCATACTGAATCCTGGAAGAGGCTCGTAGTCCAATGAATTTTTACTTGGATTGTTTCTTTCCTGGACACGGGATAGTGACTGATCTATCATTTCCTAACATAACAGAAAACAGATATTTGATTATTATAAATCTGGATCTTATCTTATACTTAAATACATATTTAGTGATTGAAGACAATTTCACACAGCAAAAAACTATTATTTTACAATGTACCAGTACGTTTGATCCCCAATAACCTATTGATAAAATTTAGAAATTAATGCTCCTATGATAGTCAAACCTAGCAGCCACATTACAAATGTTCTCACAACTGAGGAACAGTGAGGAACTTTCACAACATAACATATTCGCTGCTAGCAGAGGTAATATTTGCTGTAGTGCCTTTTAATATGCATGACAGCCTTAGCTATTACATGCATATATGCCCACTGAATGTAAAACTGAATATTACATTTTAGAAGATGGCCATGATGTGTATCTGCTGACGAGTTATGGTCAAGTTTCTGAAAGCCTCTCAAAAGTCAATAACATTATTGCAGTTTGTTTACATAAATGCATGAAAAGCAGAAACTATTTCATTCTATCTACCTGGGTGCTTGATATGCAAATCATCTCAGATATCATAAATATTGAACACAGACAGATTTAGATTGTGTCTCTATTGTGTCTCTATATAGTGTCTCTATTCACATCAGCGTCAATAATAAGCACAGTACCTGTGTTTTGGATATAGCATGACTCAAGGCACTTTTAACCAGTAAGTCAGTAAGAACTTTCTCCTGTGATTTTTTGTCTAAATCTTGGTAAGAAATTTCCCTCATAATGCCATCTTGTTCTTCCAAGATCTTAATTGAACCAGCATCACTTTTATCAGACTTGAAATCGTCACCATATTCTTCTCGTATAGCTAAAAGTTAGAACGTCATAAAAATACACCCAATCAATCCCCAATTCTTTGTGTGCCTGTGCAATTTATTCATAAAAAAGAGGAAAATTGTAGAATTGATCGAGTTCACTTCTGTCAATATAATGCTACCAAGTGCATACAAATTGCAAATTCTTGAAGTGGTAGGTTAATTTAATAATATGTTATCTTTAACCACACTATTGGAATGACACTCGATCTACTTAGACAACAATATTTTAACCAATTTATTCCTATAAAACTCAATTCTACAAACTCTCTTATTTGCACTGGGGAATTAAAGGTTTCTTGTTCTTTCAAAATTGAAGAAGTTTTTCCAATTTGATTGACATATTTATGACTTATCCTAATACATTTCCTTTAGCCTATAGTTTGACAATTTACTGAATAGAATACCATATTACTCACTATGACCAGTGTCAGGTCTTCCTCTATAGAATGAATACCCAGCCAAACTTCCAGGTGACATCAGCATCTGCCGCATCAGACGGTATGGAAGAGGAATTTGTGACAGGTTGTCATTAACACGTTTTCTTAAATGCGGATAAAAAATGTTATTTTCAAAAAGAGTCCTTTCACTGAGGTAACCTGAAAATGTAATTTTTATAATTTAAAACTTGAAAAAAATTCAAAATTTAATTGAAAACGACATTTGAAATAAAAAGTTTGTTATGACAATTCTCTTGTAAAATGTGATTATCCATTTTTTTAAATAACAGCTTGCACATTTATGCATAATCTTGTAGGCTAATGATGCATTTATCAAGTGAAAAGCTTATTTTTAACGTAAATTATCAAATAGTTTAATGTTCATACTGGTTAATACAATTATATGAATATGATATCATCAGTCGTTAAGGGGACCGGCAAATCTTCAACACTTTTCCATCTTTCAAAAACTCGTATCCATCAATCTCGCCAATACCATTTAGAAGCTTTTAGTGTTTTACCTTTAGATGTCAAATTTGTTAGCAAGGAATCGTCCACACTTTTTGTCCAACTTGCCAAATAACGTTTTGCAGAATAGCCGGGTCGTATATTTCGCTCCCAAAAATTCTTATTTTTATTCCGATGTAAGAAACCCATATACACATCTTCATCACGCTGTTGCTAAATAAATAAAAATATTCAAATAAAAAAAAACTACAAAAACAAACCAATTTGTGTCTGTTAACGAATTAACAGTATTTCATATATTAAATATTATTGTAATCTATGTATTAATATTAACATTTAAAACAAAGTTTATCTTCTAATTATCATATCATAAACAATGTCAACTTAAAACGATAGCTTGAACTTTTTAAGGTCTTTTCTGACTGCTAGTAAGATAAAACTATTCTTGAAAAGTTTAGATTTTTAAATTCAACTTTAGTTGAATGCTGCATTATAAAATTTGGAAATATTGACGTGTAGTATAAAATATTAAGAGAATGGAATTCAAAAGAAAGAAAATATAACGGAACATTGCAAAGCCAAATAGGCAGTAATCAAAAGTTTCATATTATGAAGCAACAGAACATAGTTTGCATCATGCATTCGAAACAAACATTTTACCAGGTAGATAGCAAGAGAGAAAAGGAAAATTTATAATAAAAACTGTGAAACTGCATTCCTGAAACTGGAAATTGCAGGAACCATTGATTTTATCACAACATATTTATAACTAACTTCCTTTTTGAAACAAAGGAACATGCAGGCTAGTACTTTTAGGACATCACTGTACAATATAACAAATGGTTGCTTTAAAATGTATAGATATTTAACATGCTGGGGTTGTTTTACAAAGCAGTAGTCACGAATTAGTAATAGTATACAGAAAAGGAATTTGGTGGTTATCTTTGTACTTGAGAAATTCTATGGACTAAGTACTTGTTACAATTTGACATCCATGAATAGGCACAGGTATTATATAAAGTTGGTTAAATAGCCAAAGGGAACAGTAGTAACCAAAATTACTGGTGTAATTTAAATAGTTAAAACATTTCAATGAAAAACAGATATATAGACAAAATATAGGACAAAAATTTATGGGCAACACTTACCAGTAACAATTTGAGTGCACAATGAAAAGAAAATAACAAATAACACTAATTAGTATAATGGCTAGGATTAATAAGAACCATTTCAACTAGTGCAGTGATTAACTACTAAAACTAGGGGCATGGATTAACCATTTACAGTAAGTTTCTGAGTTATGCTCTCCTGTATATACAAATTAAAATACTGATTTGTCACGGATGTGGTAAAATGATGTCAGAAATATATGTTGTGACGGCCGGGGCATTGAGGAGGGAAATGGGGGGTAGAGACCCCAGCTCAAAGGAAATAAAATGCCTTTTCATGAATCACAAGTATTAAACATCTGCAATCGTGGGTCACGACAATTAAACGATGTCCACTTCCCACCTGGAGAATAATAACTATTCATAAACAGGTTGTATATATAACCTATCACAGTCTATATACACCCCTAAGAAGATAATTATATTGAACTACATACCATTCAGAATGGTTACAGGAATCTGCGATGGAGGGTATTTATCATACTTTCATTCTGCAAATACTGTATCTGAGACGGAAACGGAGGGGTAGGGGAAAGTATTCAATCTCATTGCACAGAAGTAAAAAATGATATTCTGACTGCATAAACATGCAAGATGCTCCAGGATTCTGTGATTCCTTGCAATTCACTATCAGACTAAGCTGCATGATGACGTCAGAAAAATCTGAGTAACTGTCAGAAATCAGTATTTACTACTTTATCGGGAGAGAGCAGAACTCGGAAACCTACTGTAACAAGGGTATAGATTAACCACTTAACTAGGGATGTGGATTACATTGGGAAATTTCAATTATAACATGAACAATTTGGTTTAAGAAGCATAATTATGTAATTATATACTATTGTATGAAGTTTACATCAATATTGAAACACCATGATTTCATTGGATTTTTTGAAATTAATATGTATATTCAAGTTGATTTAAAAAATCTATTAATTTTTAAAATTGATTTGGCAACAAATATCTTTTTACAAAAGGAAAAAATCAAACCAAATTTACAACCAAACGTGGTTCATTTTTTAACTATGTAATTATGAGAAATGCCTGTAAATACTATATATAGCTACGTTTGTTGCCCTCGCATATGAACAATTTCAAACCAGTGGTTTCAAGCCGGTGGTTTCAACACTAGCCACCATAAGTAAACCACAGACCTTCAGTATGCACCCATTTTTGCTACATGTTCCACGAGGAGCATATACATGTATATATTCAATAAAGCAGAAAGCAGTGGCATTTTAAAATATCTAACCGTCCCACCCCTAAACCTTGTAGCTTTCAAAACTCCTTGCTTTAAATAATTTTCTACCATTTTTCCTTTCACTTATAGAAAACTGTCAGAAACGCACTGCTGGTAAAACCCTGACAGCTTGAGTGTGCTGTATAAGAAGAAGGCAAGTATATTATCTGTTAAAGACTATTTGCATGCACTTGAGGGCAGAACCATTGGACTCTTTCGATCTCAGGATTCCCAGTTAAAAACAATACACGGTTTTTAAGAGCCGACTTTAGAATTGCATTAATCGGTGAAATTTAATCAAAGTAATAAAATGTTACTAAATAATAGTTTATGTATTGAAAAACTAATAAATGTAACTTAATATTACAAAAAGGACATATTTCTTAAACAAACGGTAATAAGATTGTTTTTGGTTTTGGCTCAGTATGTGAAGGAAGCGAAGTACATGGCGTTTTGTGAATGAACTGCATGGGATTGAGCGCATGGTGAACTACGTCAAAAATATATGATTGTATTTTAATGTACACGTTTTACCAGCATAAAGTTATGAACTTACCGAGGCACCATAGGATAGAATAGCACTGGTTAAGTCATCAACTGTTTTTAACTGCATATCATCTACACTTTTAGACAACCGATGTCGTCTTCTCCGTTTCCCCCGTTGTTTCTCGGCCAAATCCTCTGAGAATAATAGCATTGCACCCCGGCGTGTGAGATAAGTTTTTGGTAATATTGCTTCCTGGTACGAACGTGATGAAATGTTAGAGATATTTGAACGAGGACTGTCATCAGCGAATGCAACTTTCGGTCGAATTGGTGGTAAGGGAAGATACATTCTGTTTGGATTGTCTGCCCAGTTGAAGTAATCCTACAAGATATTAACAAAACACATGACATTAAATATGCTTTTTTATGTGGTATATCAACAAGTTGTAAATGTTCAAACTCTATATCACAGTAATCACAGCTTTAAAATGATTTACTCTATGATTTACTCTATGATTTACTCTATGTCACTTTAGATTTTCTAAATCCAATGACATTAAAACCAATTTCTCAAAAAATAAAGGTCATCCATCAAATTAATACAGAAGACGGTCAGAAACTCTGAGAGCTAGAGGTACTCAAATTATTTTTGCCTAGGATATGATGCTCCGTGATTCTGAGAGAACATTTTGGATTCAAAGTGACTTGTATATTTAGCATTTTTCACTTTATAATTTGGATTGCAAGCAGCCACTCAGAAATTTGGTATGCACACTACCTAATGCTTGCTGCAAAATACAGGACTGCCTTCTTGTAACATTAATACAATTTGGATAACTACTCAGATATTATATTCATTTAATTTGTAGTTCTATCTTGTATTTCCAAAAAATCTGATTTTGTTCACAAGCCAGAATTTATTAATTTGCTTCAATGTTATATATACTGCTATTCAAATGCCCTTGAGAGTTTCCCGGTCAAAACCCATGACAGAACCCAGATTACATTTAAAAACGTACCTAGGATGGATATCAATCCCGGGGGGCACTTGTCAAAAATGTTGGTAGGGGCGTGTAGCCCAGGGTAAAAACCTGGACCCTGTGGTAAATAAAGATTACCAAAATATATACCCTGTGGTAAATGAAAAAGTGCAAAAAACTGTTCTCCCAAAATATATACCCCGTTGTACATTCACTTGTAAATAATATACCACATAGATATGTGACAATTTCACGGATCTTAATTTTTCATACCTGCCCTAAATGCGTTTTCAAAGAAATATACCTTACGGTAAATGAGTATTTTTTGAAAATATACCCTGTAGTAAATACGGCTTTGCGAATCGTGAAAACAAATATCCCATGCCGGGTAAATGCAGGAACTCAAATAAGGGTGCCTATTGGACAGTACATAGGCACAGTGACATTGAATGTCAGTACCCCCCCCCCTCCCCCGGATATCAATACAGAAGTTTAATAATCATGAGTTAATGTACCTTTGAAAATCAATAAGTGCAACTGGTAATAAAGCTTTTGGGATCTAATCAGGTGGAATTGAACATATTCATATTTTTTAATTAATTAAGCCTTGTTGTAAATCCCATAGCTACTTATTGTCTGGGTCTAAAAATAATAGTCTCATGCAGTTAATACGAAGTTAATGTTTGTCTTGATTTTTTAAACTTCCCCATGATTAATATGCTCAAATGAATTTAGAAGTCATCATAGCATGAGTAGTGGCTATGCCAAGTTTAACTAATATTAGCAATATGAGAGTAATTTTTTACTCAGGATCTCATTTTTATACCAGAACAGGATCAACCAAGTGATGACTTGGTCCAGATGCAGTGTTTGAAAGCCTAGCTCTGGTTCAAAACCAAGCAGTGACAAGGTTCAGAGGTTTGAACTTTCAAGTGGCCGGTATGTAGGCTCATTTTTAAATTTGGTAGAATCGCCTGTGCATTGATTGGATGAGGATGTAAAGAATGACTATTGACGTCAATAATTAACTATCAATAGTTCATTGTACCTCCAGTCAGTTTCTGTAATAGTATTACAAGAAGAACTAAATATTGAACTAGAAAGTTTTGATTTCTACATCTAAAAAAGAGGTTATATGTATACGTACTGGCTATTTATATATAACTGATTTCCAGATCAGTTGTTTTTTTGGATCCCCATTTATGCCTAAATAATTATCTCGAGAAAACTCGTTCACTGTATCTCCTTCACTTCCAAATAGAGTCAGCAACTTCGATTGGCAACTTCTGCTTTTAATCCTTAACTCGACAATATTTTATTTTTACTTGTTTGCTTTATTTCCGCCTGCATGCACATACTAAAGACACCTCTGTTTCCAGGCAGTATCTTTAACTAAATGAAGTTTTGAGTAAAGGAAGGTGCATGTAGATTAGTCCTAACAATAGGCTCAATACTCAATGTATCAGTCCTAACACTTTCCCCATCTTTCAAAATCAACAAAATTCAAAAACTTGTACTCATATGATGAAAGTATATTTATCTACAAACCCAGATACAAACATGCTTGTAAGCAAGTCAGATACGAACCTAAGTAAAAACAATCAGTGAAAAGGATGTAGACAGCCCTAGATCAGACAACATTAATTGCGATCACTTCATAAGTTCATATTTATTTTAGAACTATAATGAGTTACAATTGTACAGATGCTGTCAGCTGATACTAGTAGTTAGATACTAGTAATTTGCCAATTAGTATTATTAGGACCTAGGATATATAAAACTAAACGTTTAGAGTTTTATATATCCTAGTTAGAACTTCGTGTGACCTAACAGCCCGCCTAAAGGAGGGGTGAGGCAGTCCAGGTACACTGTTAAATTTAAATTTTCTTATGACCAATGCACACTACGAAGTTTATGCAACTTCTTACAAAGCAACTAACCTCTGGTTCCAGTTTCACTTCCACTTTTTCCGAGCCATTCTGTTTAACTTCTCCTATACCACGACTCAGAAGTGATAAATTCAGCGCACTTGTCATTTTGAAGTTTGAATTAAAATTTCAAAACAAGCACCTGTGATTATATCAATACCATCAAAATCCGATAACAAAACATATTTGAAGGTCTCTAACTAACACCAATCAGTAAATTAGTACTACCAATAACCAGTTCAGTATTTAGTTCTACTATCAATAATTAACTAGCTCGTGAATATCGGTTTTCAGTGGCTCGATAGCAAATCATTAATAATCCGCCATGTTGTGTTGGTAGTTGCTGGGTGCATGTGACGTCACGGGAGCTCCATTTGGACAAGTTTACTATTATCCACTAGGGGTATTGTAAAATGATAATTATTGATAATTTATGTTGCTTTAAAACAAATATTAATACACAATAATAGATATTATTTAAAAATGTGCTTCACTGTCAAAATGATTTAATAGATAAAATGTTATCAGCTATAATTTTAATATGAAAGATTGGTCCAAACACGGAACAATACGGAAAAGAACGAGACTATCCGAAACTAAATTAACCGGTAGTGATATGAGACCCTCCAGTGGCAAATTTATAAACTACCAGTCAGGTTGCTACCAGTCAGGGTCGCCGGCTGGCTACCAGTGAAAATTGTTTTAAGGTTGCACTACACTAAATAGTTCCTTTGAACTTCTGAAAGGCACATAGTGAAATCTTTAAGAAATTCCCCTGGGTGCATAAATGGTCTTGGTAGGTACCGCACGTCTGGTATGCGTCATGATGAACACAATTGTACAGAGCACGAAGCGTTCTTCGGAAATATAACTATTTTTGTCTTTGTTTACATACCGGTTTGCTCATTGACCGGTGATCGATTAATACGCATGCGCTATTTTTATACTTCAGAATCTATAATACAGCTCGAAATCCCATTAGTTTTGGTAGTGAAATATTGCAAACTTTTAAAAATTATAACGAAACAGGAAAATAATTGTCTAATCCTAGACGTTGTTGAGAATTTGGTAATATATTTATTTAATGTCGAAATATATCATTTGCCAATTAGAACGGACGGAAGGTGAATTAGGGATTATTCAATAAAGACTTTAGAGTTTGCTTATCTGGTTTTTAATCTTCCACTCGTTATTATAAATCTATATTACTTGTTGCACTATTTTATAAATGTTGTAATAATCTTCAAAACCCAAGAGTTGTGCTAATTGCACGTCACTTACAAACTACGGTTGGGGCAACATCACTGACTCCATCAGGACTTTAACAAATTGAAAAAAGAATTCAAAGAAAGAATTTTATTCAATGTGTATTAAACATGTAACAAAAGTTACTTAAATTTTGAGTAAAACTAATGCATGATAAGGCAGTTATATATATAAAGTGGCATGCAAAAAAGCAACACATAGATTTCACTGCCGATCATCAAATATACCGATCCGGGTTAATATATTATACAACTGTTCAAGAGCGAACCGACGACATCCACGATGAGACTGTGTTTAGTACTCCTTGCTTTTGTAGCCGGTAAGTTTTAATTGTCTATACAAAACGACTTCTAACTTTACAGTCATTCATTCAGAGAAGAGTTCTACTTTACGTGTGATACACTGGTTATAACACTGACACATTCGATTATTCCTTGTGCGTGCAGTATAACTGCAGCAGCAAATGTCAACCTAAGATGACCTCAAACTAAAATATAGTGCAAAACACCGATTTTGAATTCGTGTTATAATATAGTTTTTTTTTCAAAATATGTAACTACATTTAATTATATAACATTATTTCTGTATTATGTAAATAGTAAACTTTAAACGGTTAATGTTGATACTTTGAAAAATTAAATATTACGTAGACTACTCTAAACATATATTATTATAATATATGTTGACTGTTTCTTTGTACGTAGTATTTCACATTTTTCAACAAATCTAACAAATCTTTGACTTGTTACTATTGTTTCAAGCAACATCGGTTTGAAGATTTTTAATATTTCTAGCGACACAAAAGTACGAAATATTTGATTATATAAACATATGTTCTAATTACTTTAATAGTTTATAGTACATATGAATTATTCTATTTATACGGGGTGACACGAAACAAACAGAACACTTGGAGTCATGTGATCTTTTTCAATTCTATTTAAACAGAAAAACAACTTATAGTTTTTAAAAATAAACTCAGTGTTTTATTTTACTTCAACAAATGGTAAGCTAACATACACGCAGTACCATGACATGGTCCAAAATCCTCCCTAGATATCAAAATTAGCCTCAACTCAGTTAAGAATATTTAACAGCATTCAAGTTTGCTGAACTTAAAAGAGTAACTTTGGTGTTGAAATAATCTTAAGACATATCTTTGATCGGATTTACTTCATCAAACTGATCAAATATTGCTTATGAAACCACAAATAAGCATTTTATATAAAACGGAAAAATAAGGAATTATAAAAATGAAATATGTGGTGTGTTCTGCTTATTTCGTATCACCCTGTACAATATGCCATTTGCTGGCCTTTATCCATCCTTTTTTATATCACCCGCAAAAAGTTACGTTTACTGTTTGATTATGGAAGTAAACGAATATTTTTAAAAATTGCTTAGAGTCGTCCATATCGTATTTTTTTCACTTACTTTTCAGTGTCATCAGCGGCGCCTACTCGATCGACTTTAGATTAATTTATTCAGATTCTACATGTAGCATCATTTATTTTTTATTTTATTTGTTAAAGTTAAGAATTCTTCTTTCGCATATTTACTTTGCCGAATTTCTTGTCACACACCTGTACACAGAGTTGCAAATTTACCTTTCAAAAAACTGTGTGATCATGATCCAACGACTTTTTGTTCATTGCTTAATATTTTTGCGAGATGTCATATTTAAATTAGCGTTATAATCACAAACACACTATTTGAATGCGTTCTCTTGTTTCATATATTTTATAAATTTAACTAAATACTTGGTATATTTTTCAGAACCTGATCTGATCACTATGACTTGTAAGGCGTTGGCAGACATGCGCTGTGGACGTTTTCAAGAAAATCAGATATGTGACCAAAATGGGTTACCTTACAAAAACAAGTACGCAAACTGTGTTAATATTATAGAGCTTTCAGGATTAACGTGCAGAATTTAATGCAAAATATAGTTGTTAACTATCTTCATATTTCTTTATTTGATTCTGATGTTTAAAAAAATTGTGCAAAGGCCTTCATTTACAGTTCTCATGAGCATTGTTGTAATGAAAAACATAATTATACTATATGCCACATATATATATATTTTCCGCATTTCAGTCTTGTGTGAGAAGCAACACTGTTTTGTATTTCAGGTGCAGTTTTAGAAAAGCCCAATGTCAAGTTAAGAAACTTTAATTCCCACAAACTGTACAACTGATGAGCCACTGTACAACTGGCCACTGCCGACAAAAGCTGGATCAAAAACTGATGAAAGTAAGCATGTTGAACTCAAGAAAAAAGAAACACATTAAAGTTAAATTAATTTTAATTAAAATATATGATGATTAAGATGCTCAGTACATTTATAAAAAAGATCTCATTAAGTTTAGCTCAAAACAGTTGTATAACATATATAATATTTTAATATTGGTGGTTGTCTTGAATTGCACCAAATACTAAAAAAATACATATCTTAACATTTGAAAAAATGAGAATAAAAAAATGCAAATCTTAGCATTTGAAAAAATGCAATGATATACTTGCATGGTTTATACAAGCTTGTGTATATATTGTACTATATATATATAAAGAGTAAAACCAGCAACAACTTGTAAGTAGTGTACTTGACTGTATATAATATAACAATCGTTTTTTACAGAACTGACATACCTTCAACGCATGTGCGCCAAGGTTGCCAAGGTTGCCAAGGCTGATTGCGCTGATAGGTCAAGGGAACCTTTATGTGACGCCAATGGTAAAGAATATAGAAACAGGTGAGGAGTTGAGTGGCATGGGTAGACGTTATTAAAAGTGAATTTCAGAGAAGCAGTTTTGTTGTATGGTATGCCATGTTACAATGTATCAAGGTTGATGAGATCACATCCTGATTATACATACATCTACGCAGACGGCGATATGCATCACATATTTTAAAGGGGAAAGGTTAATTTATAAAGACAAGTAATGTACACTTCTGTTGAGTATATATAAAATTCATGCTTATCTATGCTTTATATATTGTAGATGTGCTTTCCGTCAGGCTAAGTGTCAAGATGATAGTCTTACAAGAGCAGACTGTGCATTCGAGGATGAAAGTAGTAAGATACAGTTGTGAAGCAGATCACTGTGCCGATATTAACAAAAAGCTGATGTTTTTTCTCAAATAAAGTTCAAATTTTTTTTTGATAAAAGACTCTTTGGTCATAACTAATTCGTTTGGTGTGACGTGTACTTTTTTGTTTTTTTACAAGACAAAACTTAAATGATGTATATGTACTTCGATTATACATATAGGCCATCTACTTTATTACGTCTTTCTTACAGGAACGAGTGTTGTGATAATTTGGTTTACACGTAAGTGTGTGATAAGGAGCCTGAAACATGATTCTGTAAATAAGGTATGTATCATGAACGTTACGTTACTCTGATATTTGTTTTTTAGAACCTTATGAACTCACCAATGTGACTTGCAAGGCGTTAGCGAACATGGGTTGTGGACGTTTCCCAGAACACCAAATATGTGATTGAAATGCTTATCTTACAAAAACAAGTACTATGTGCATTTGCTTGTCATGATATACTTTTAATATTTTATGCAGATTAATTTTATGTATATTATATGTAGTTTAACCAAGTGTTGTGTTTCATTTACAAACGAGATGTTTTATTGTACTTTAATACTGCCACTGTGTTCCATGTTCTAAATTCAAGCTGATCAAGCTAGATTTAATTTCAACATTTTGACTATTTATGACACTTTCCCAGACATTTTTCTTTACTTACATCGGCTATAACTTTGTAAATGACGATCAATATCATTTTGTGTATTTCAGATGCACATTTAGAAAGGCCCAGTGTGAAATTGACGCAACATTGATCCCTTCAAATTGTACTACTGGCAAGCCACTAATGCAGGATGGCAGTAAGAGATACTACAAATGCAGCTGGGTTTCTCAAATATTAATTGACAGACATAATCAGGAACATTGATTGTTTTATGTGTATCCGCATAGCATTTGTAAAAGGCAATTTTGTAGAAAATTATGTACATATTAATCACCAGTGTTAACCTTGACCAGCAAACAAATTGGGGCGAACAAAGCTCGCAAACAGGCGACAAAAGAGATAATTTTTAGCAAGGACACTGGCATCTAGACACATATATGCAAAAAGTATGTTTTGTCTCGTCATGTCTTCTCTATGCAAGAATTCGCATATCTAAATTAATGTAATGTTATGTATGTCACAAACTATGCGTTGCAGTAACATTTGTTTGCTTTTAAAATTTGACAGAGGCGATATACTGTACTAGGCAGGCAAAGGTTGACTGCATGTGCCTTTATGGAAAAGAAGTAAGTTTGTGACATGAACGGCAAAAAGTACAGAAACATGTGAGTATATACTTTTGTAAATGGATTCTAGGAATATAAATGCATACCCTCTAAATGCTATGAAATTTAGCACATTATATTTGTGTTGTTTTGCATTACAACAAGTAAATTATTAAAACACTTTATTAAAATACAATCTTGACTAAAAGCTAGAAGAGTATCGTAGACACCTAATAGAATGATCGGACACAACGGTCACATAACGGTCGAGCACTACACACTGAATAAAATATGTTGTATTAAACTATACTGTTAGTCGTAAGAAGCACAATTAAAATAAATCTAGGGAAAAGTAAATATACTTTAAAACACGTAATAAAACACTAAGTAATCTTTAAATATTGAATTGAAGTTATACATAGTAAGACAGTTTTCTCAGCAGGCAAATTTAGAATTTACATTTGAAACTAACTGATGAGCAAGCTGGGTTTTTTTACGTTAAGTTCCCGCCCAAAAAATGTTTAGGATTCTGAGAGCATGTGGGTATTGGGAACCACTCTAGTATATTTCCATTATTCTATATTAATTTTCTTTTATGCAATATGTCTGGGGTGAGTAGTTGGTGAATCGAATATGTACTGATTTCGGTACTGATGTCTTAGTTTGCAGATGTGCCTTCCATGTCAAAATAACAGCGTTGTAAGAAGCGACTGCGCCTACGAAAAAAAACTCGGAACGGATTAAAGACGAAAATTATTGCATTTCATAATTTGAAAATGTAACACAAAATCTTCGTAAATGTAAAATAAATTGCAATATTATTAGCTAATAAATGCATAAAATTACAATTTTCCCAATATTCATTTGCTGGCTCCCCTATTGCAGAAATGTCTCCGGATCCATTCCTTGAAAGTGGCGGTTTTAAAGGGATTATTTGTAATTATACCTCAACAGAAACTTAAGTCCAAATTTCTTAGCAATGTGATGTTAAAATTTGCAAAGCAGCGGTGTTATTGATTCTGGGTGATGTCCCACAAACTGGTGGAAGAGAATTGATATCCAATATTTGAATGACCGGAATTATTAGAAACATGGAGGTCACTATTGCATGCTCCTCACAATTTAACAATAGAACATCGTACAATTTAACAATAGAACATGCATGCTATAATTAATATTCTAGAAGCATGTTATATGAAGACAAACGTATCTTTCCTAGCCACCTTATAGCATCTATCATAGTTCCTTAAAAAATAGCTAGTTACTTAGAATTAAATGTTACATATATATATGGTACTCATGTATATATATGTATATATATATATATATATATGCGTGTGTGTGTGCATGTGTTGCCCTTAACAGACTGCGAGGGAGAGAAAGACAATTCTTGATGGTAGACAAAGTGTATTGAAATATTACTTTTATTTTTACCTATGACATTATGAAAACTTACATTATCTATAACTGAAACAAAATTACTTTTTCACATATACATACATGCATATGGCGCATATATGCACAGAAAAGCAACTGACTTAGTTCCTTTATTATGCTTTGCAGTACATTACGTTTTTAACAAACAACAGTGCTAGGCTGCCGGCTGACAGATAAATACTTGATGTTTCCATACTAAACAAGAATGTTATTCTGTAGAGCAAGCAAACCTCTGCATCACTGCACATTTCGAATCTAATCAACATGTCCTTATGATTCATCCACCAAGTTTCATCCAAATTCGTTTGTAACTTCTTGAGGTATCCTGCTAACAAGCCAAGCAGGTAGACAAGAGTGAATACATATTATCCACACCACCACCTTGTGGCCAAAAAGGCAATAAGCCAATTAAACCAAAATTATAATCAAACTGGAAATTAATGGTTAGGTCTATCCATTTTTTCCTTTTTCAGTATCGGCCTATACATAAAGCATTAAAATGTATACAATACATCAGACTTCAGTGGAGTCTTCAAACTATGTTTATGATATTTTTGTGAATTTTTACAACTCTTCCAATTTCTCATAAACTATTTTTGTATTCCATCCAATCATCAACAAGTACTTTCATTATACTCCTAGTGATTTCCTGACATGTCTTTTAGCAATTTCCTCAAATTTTTGTCTATCGTCCCGCCATGTTTTTGCAGCATCGACATTGGCAGCACTTTCATCATTTGGCTCTAAGAAAAGAGAGATAAAGGGTTACTATATTTTGCAGAGACAGAATTGGCAGTTTAAAAATATGCAATACAGTCTTGCCACTTCCCATGGATTCTGCACAGTACACCATTTTGACAAAAGGAAATTCTACAATTCTAACACATGCAGATATTAGTGCAGTTTTTGTGGAACCTTGTGCTCACATTTTTTTAAAACAATTAGAGAGGTTATGAGTACGGGCAATATATGGTCTGTAGGTAGGGAGTGAAATTTATGAAGTATATCCGACTTGGTAGAGGCTATTCTTGGAATCATTATACTAATACACACAAGTACTTTCAAATGTGGAAGGTATTTATGATTGTATGTTTATAAATCCACCTTCAAATTGTTCAGTCATCTTTCTAGCAATTGGCCCAATGTGACGTGCCCTCTCAGGAAAAAATGGCCATATTGGAAGTAATCAAGGTCAAAATAACTGTCCTGTGCTTTGACATGTATTTACCTTGTACCAAATATGAATCTACTTCTCAAGGTAAATTTTAAAATGTCACCTAGCCTAATATGCCTACCAACCTATGAGCTTCGTGATTCCACTTACAATAGTCCAATAAAGACTGTCTTTCATGAAATGGGCGCAACATAACATGCCCTTTCAGGCCATATTGGAAGTAATCTGGGTCACAATTATACCTAACCTGTACTTTGACTTGTACCTACTCTGTACTGAATATGAAGCTGATTGGATAGAAACTGGAGAATTTATTGCAATGCAAACCTGACCGTCAGATGACCATCTCGAAAGTGAACTAAGTCAAAACTAGACATTCGGTGAGTTGTAAACAACTCCGAGAGTGTACCCCCAGCCAAGAATGCTGTCAGTTGGAGAGAC
>JAOXYB010111381.1:0-20696 GCA_028565635.1 Phoronis ovalis
ATATGTATCAAACATTTATAATTGCAGAAAATATGACAAGTTGCCAGGTGGTGTCTCTAAGACGATCGTTGTTATTTCAAGTGTATATATTGATGAAGTAGAGAAAGTTGAAATACGTTATGAGAAGTACAAAGGTGGTTCTTTCCTTGGTTGGGGAAAAGGAGATTCAACCCTTGGTGTGAGCAAAATACGAATAACGGTTGGATTAACCGAACACAGGTAAACTGTCCATTTTTTATTTCAATTTCATAATAGACTACCAATTATTACATGCAGCTAAACATATATAGAATTATGGCATAAATTGCTTCTATCATTACAGTATATTATATTCCTCATTTCTTGTTACCGCTAGGTTTTTACCCAATTCTGCATGTTTAAGATATGCGGTACATTATATGCTTAAGTACATAGTACATGGGTACTAAGTATACAGTACAAATGTCCACAAGGTGTCATGCTTAAGTCCTTAGGGGCCTTATGATGTTTTTCATTGTTTCAGTTTTGATTTTTGCCCGACAACACCTTCCATTCTAGATGGCCAAACTGAGATTTTAACAAGTACAGAACATACCTGTATATGAGCTCATACCTTACGATCACCTGTGTCTGGTTACATACTTATCGAGAATTAAACCTAGGACATAAACACACTAGCTAATGAAAGCTGATAAATGATTGAAATATGTTTGAATAATGCATATAATATGCATATATTGTATGTAATATCCATATCAGCATTTATTCGAGACCATAATATACTGTTTATATGCATTATATTAGAACTAAGTTACTTCAGGTGACTTGACGCATTACATTATATATTGCAATAAAAATATCAGTAGACAATGGTGCCAAATAAATTAGCAAAAATATATATGTATTACAAATATTACAATTCCTTCACTTTCAAAATGTTCGTGTTTTCATTTGTTTACTATATTAATACATAAAGAAACATTAATTTCACAAATGCCAGTTAGCAATTGACATTAGCGTTTTCTTCAAGAGAATATTAAGTTTCACGGCATAAAAATAAATCCACAGCAACTTCCAAATTTATGTTTGTTTTCTAAAATTTAGTTTGCAACATGAACCACAAAGGGCGCTATTTTAATTCGGTTTTGTTTCTAACCACTTTCACTCGACGAGCGAGTGTATTCACTTGATATTATGGTAATAATGCCTGTTTTCCCTTGCGTTTGTTCAAATAATTTATAAACTCTTCCACTTTGTTATATTGAATAAACGTTAAGGTAATTATTTTTACTTTAAGTACAAGATAATTAGCAGCAATTATGAACTAGGATTTTCTTGTAAACAATGAAGAAGGAACTAAATGGATCTAAGTGTAATGCCAAAATTATGGGACTTTTGACACAAATTCGCACAATTTCGGAAACTAAACGAATAACAAAATAACAGGACACACGAATACGCGACAGACGGCATCCGACTATTTCATCTGCGTATGATCTCTTTAATCCGTACAGGTAATTCATTTCTACATTAAAATAATAACAAACAGGTGAAACCTTAAGCGGGAAAGGAACGTAGGATGTTGACTGTAAAGTTTGATGTAAGTCACAACATAAGTAATCAACCCGACATGGTTATCATCCATGAGGTGCGCGCCTAGATGGAGTTAGGGTGAGAAAAATTCACTCCTTTCGTTTAGTAGTATAGATGACATCACGTACTTGGAATCATGATTCACGGGCGCTGCTGTTAATTCTTAGAATATTAGTACATACTTTGTTATTTTTATTTTTTTTCTGCTTGTGGCAGAAAACAGCATGGAAGCAATTGAACATTCTATGGAAACAAACTGTGCAAATTTGAAAACTGGTTTTTGAGCAATGATATTTAATTTTAAGATTGCTGCCTGCACTAAAATATGATTGTTCGTCAAATTAGTTATCGAGTCCACTGGTTATGTTGTGGTCACAACATTACTTCTTACATAAGTACTAACCTAGTCAGTTGTAATTGTAATTTCTAATTGTAGGCATGTAGGTTACGTTATACATATCATGTAAGAGCGAGATTGGCGAGCTCGTTATTATATGCTCATGTTCTGAAATTTATCATTTTTTAATTTGGTTTTTAAAGAGAAAGGAAATAGAGCAAAGAAATATTGTAATCTTGCTTGAATTTTTTAAACATATCAAGTTTTGTATTGATTCTGGAAAAATCCAAGCTCATCCAAGACGGCCGCCATTTTAGACCCAGCTGAATACTGACGTAACTACTTCCTACAATACAATCACTTGAATTGATAGATTATTATTTGAAACAAAACCTAGTAAAATAAGGGAATTAATAAAATGGTCAAAAAAACTGTGTTGAATATTTCAAAAACTAACATCTTATTAACAATTGATATCAAGAGAGGTAAAAGAATATGGCACCGTAAAATAAAATAAATGAAACACTTAAAGCGGATACGTTTATTATTGCAAAAGTGATACCATTACAATTATTTTCACATCTCGTTTTCTGATTATTTATATTAAGGTTTGTCCAGCAACACCTAATTTAAACATGCCGCATTAATTTCCGGTCACTGTGCATAAAGAATCCACAGTTGCATAACGTGTTTTTTTCATTAAAGTTTAAAAAGCTACATTTAACCCAGTGATCACCTTCTGTAATGTGTATTAAGAGAATATAAGACGTTGTATGTGTTGGTGGATTAAGTATGTAATAATAATTATTGAGGATCACTGTCATATTACAAGTTTTGGTTTCATTGTTATGACCAAAATCCTGTTATCGTTGTTGATAATACCAACGTTAAGAAAATGTTCAGCACATGGACAATTGCCGTAATGCCACTATTGCAGAAATTTGCTTTGCAGCAAGCAATTTCAACCGGAAGTTCAATGCCGAGCATGATTGAGGAAAAATTATTCCCAGTAGACACGCACATATTGGGACTCTTCAGACATTTCCTTTGAATAGTGTTTACTTTATCGCCTTTGTTTATAAATATTCTCTGAAAGAGAAATGAAGGAGCACAATAATATAATTGCATATTTATAAATAACTTCATGGCATTTCTAAAACAAATGGAAATATATGGTTACAATTTCACAGAATAAAAAATTCACATACTGAACATTCATCACAGTCTGCCATGTATGGTGGCGCTTCGATATTCAAGGCTGATCTATACCAGGGCCACGGATGACTGCATTCCGATGCACCACTTTTGGGTTCTTCCGTGTATGTGCATTCGTAGCAATTGAACTTTTCTGCGTCAACACTTGAACCTATCGTAACAAAACCAATTCTGCTTCATTTAAAATATCTGGAATCCGTGAAATTGTGAATAATTGGCAAACACACCTTTGGGAAATCAACTGTTTACTGAGTAAAATTGTTATCCAGAGAGGAAAACTTTCCCCATGTTGTTTGTACATTAATTGCATTATGGTATATGATTAGTGGGCATTGTTTAACATAACATACTTATTATGTCATTTCTATAGTTTGTAACAAAATGCGACCATGTAATACAGTGATATTTTGTTTGCGTCGTATTTTATAAATGAGGACAATAGTTAGCAAAGGCATTACCGCATGCTTTGAACCTCAGCGGGAACATGCATTCATTCAAATGTTAGAACGCGAACACTTTGTTACAATGATGTAGATTAAATTTTCAGAAAAGATTCCCGCTAAGGTTCAAGCTAATATGGTAACGCCTTTGCTGCATAACGCTTGTCCTCATTACAAAATGCGACGTCACAAACGAAACACCATCATACCACAGTCATACCACAGAGTCGCATTTCGTTGCAAACGATAGTAAGCATTCTGATTCTAGATAATCTTATCGTAATGAGTTTGAAGTGTTGTGGAAAATAGTCAATTATTTAATACAATAAGATATCCACTTTAGGAGTATCTTAAAAGAATAGTTCACAACACAAGTTGTCAAAATTTTGAAGTTGTTATATTTGTGTGAGGGTCCTGGAACTCGCTAATATATGCTATTATATATCATATTTATACAAGGTGCTGTGAACAAGATTTCTATGCATTTACAGCCTGTCGATACTCGACTCTGGCTTTCCCTTGACATTTAATATATATATAGTATATATACAACTATAAAACTGCTGCATGTTAGACAGGTAGCAGTAGTGTCTGGCACACAAATGTATATGATTAATCAATTTTAATGACAAGGTAAACCATGCAGGTATATGATGATGAATTCCAAGCAAGGTAAGTTAAAAACCATAATGAGGACTAACAGCTATTGGCCATTGATAAAAAATACCAAATAAAGTTTCTAAAAAATGATTATTTTTAATCAGGACAGTTCCAAGTGTCCATAAAACCAGAAAAAGTGTTCTATATGTGAATGACAATGACGCAATATGTAATATGTCAAAACAAAGAACTAGTTTGTAATCGTGTAGTAGTCCAGTACATTTTATATGATATGTTAGTCTTGTTCCCAGCCTGCATGCCGAAAAGTACTTTTTAATATACTTACTTTTTAAGCCAATGCCAACAATCACTATAGTTGAGAAATATTTCCACAAGTGTTTCATTTTCAGTTAAAACTCAGTAACTATGGCTTATTTCAAAACATGATGCCTGACTTTTTACTTTTTTGCGACTGTGTATTTGCGTTTACTGCATAGCATTTCACGTGAGTTCTTGTTGTTTGTAGGAGCGCTAAAAATTTATGGTTAATATTCCTTTGCATTATGCGTACGCAAAAATAATACAATTATTACTTTGTACATAACAAAAATAATCCTTTATTTTAAACGTCTATATGTAGTCATAGCAATCACTGCTAATAGAACAGTACAGTATGCATGGATTATTACCACTCGTCGTTCTGAATTTGCTCAGGATTTATGTCTCTAAAAGCCGAACCTTGAAGTATCGCTACAATTGATTTCAAAATTAATTTGTAAATATAATACAGGTATGCGTAAACTGAAACAATAGAATAAATTAATTTTACATTTCAAGTTAAAATATTCCTCATATGGTATAAAAGATAAAGTAAGCGTCTTTATATGGAATGCTTTCAAGACCTTTCTCGGAAATTGTCTATACAATTCGAAGTTCGAAACAATATTTAAGAAACACCGATAAATCAAATAAAAAAAAATTCAAAACACAGTGACAACAATCAGCTGGTCTATCAGGCCTATTAAAAATCTCGGGAACAAGCACATTTCAAGTGACCAAGTTACCAGAACAGGAAATTTTATAGCTACTTTAGAAAATCCGATCTACAACATTTATTATTATTATAATGGTTACGCCTTCTAAGATTATGCCTTCTGATGATAGACAGCTTTGGTTCAATAGTGATTGATAGAGAGTGTCTACACGTGTAGCAGGCTCTCTGTTTATTCATCTTCTTCCTTCTTTTTTTTCTTTTTCTTCTTCTTTATTTCTACGTCCCCTTCCGGCTCTATTTCTATTTCTACATCTTTTTCTTTCTTCTTTTTCTTTTTGTCTTTCTTTTTTCCTGTGTCCTCTTCCATGTCTAATACTTCTTCTAATTTTTCTTCTTTCTTCTTCTTTTTATCTTTTTTCTTTGTAACCTCAGGATAATCTTCTAAGTCTTCTACTACTACATCTTTTTTCTTTTTTCCTTTCTTCCTGTCACTTTCCTCGTCAACATTGATTCCACTATCAGTAGATATAAAACTGACTTCGCTATTTTCCCTTTGCTTTTGCTTTCGCTTTTCCTCTAATTTTTCCTTAAATTTGGCTTCGTGTCGTTCTTTTTCTTTGTATACACTAAATACAGAAAAGACATTTTCTATACAACACGTTTAGCATATACTAATTAGCACTAGATCGTCTATAAACTTAAATGCATATTTTAATCAAATGTTTGATATTTTTGTATTTTAAAATTGTTAAATTTTCTCATGCAAGAAATATGAAGATCCGACTCAATGATAATTGCAAAATATCTTGTATTTAAAAGAGGTTACAGTCTCGAAATTTTAATGATTCATCTGTCGTTGAATTTTCATCAATTTTCTCATAATATAAAATTCTACAAGTTTATTGCTAAATAATGGAGCTTCGTTATTAATATAAAACTCACCAAAATATTTTTGTAACTAAGACTCCACATTGGTATAAGTCTAATATATAGATATCTTCATAGTAGAACTACTGTAACACTTACGCTTCTTCGTGTCCTTTCGCTTGATCAAATAATTCAGCAACTTGCTTTTGTTTCTGTTTCCGTTTCTCTTTCTTTTCTCTAACTAAATCAGCCTGTCTGGATCGTTCAGTTTCGTGCTTCCGAGCTGTGGCGCTAAAGTCTCTAAGAATCTCATCTGTCTCCTGAAATGAACACGAATATAAATTAGGTAATACTTTTCATAAATTCAGCATTTTCACTATTATAAGAGAGACGGGACCCCTGGATGGGGTATGTTCGCAGCGATATTAATTTCCAACCTTTATCACTGCCGCCAATGTTTGACACAAACTACCAGGTGCTGCGCAGGATACTCATTGTGAAATTTGCATTTTGCTACAAATGTGTTAAAATGCTAAACATGAGTAATGGTCGCTTTCTTACTGTCACAGAATCCGTCTTGGAAAAATGACCAACACTGTAATAGGCGAGGAAGCGGTTCTGTGCTTTATACCGAATATCAACTTCACAACATGCAGATTACAAGAGGTTATGTTACAAATAATCCTAAGAAAGGAGCACTCACTTCTGCATACGCTTGGTGTATGTCATCCAAAGGCATGTCTATAAGACTTCCACTACTAAAGTGGCGTTCTTTCTCCTTCTTCTTCTTTTTATCTTTCTTCTTTTTCTTCTTCCTTGCAGCAGCTTCTTCTTCCTCAAATGATACAAATGCAAGAGAGTTCTCTAATGCTCCTCCTCGTTGTTTAAGGTAACTGTTTACTGCAGCTCTTCCATGAGCGGAGTTGTTTCTATTTCTTGAATCTTTGTCATCAACTGCAATGAACTTAAATTATAAGCAAGTACAATACAGCTTGTAGCTTGATGTTGTATAACAAGTTTAGTGAATATTACCCCAGATAATTCATCTCGTCATAAAAAGTCGTGTTTAGTCAATTTTAATTGGCTAAACACGTCTTATTAAATCTGGTTTGTTAACACATTTTTGTGTAATAAGCTTTTAAGATAAAAATGCTTCAATGTTAATATGATATTTCCAAAAAAGGGTTTCAATGTTAACATGATATTTCCAAAAAAGGGTTTCAATGTTAATATGATATTACCAAACTGACAGAAGCCATCCACTAACTAAAGTCTACCCTGAAGGAACAATTTCTAAAAAAAATACATGGTCATTTTGTAGATGTAGCTGGGAAGGCAGCTATTAAATTTGTTATAAAGGGTCAAAAGAGTCAACTATATACGAAACATATTAAGCTAACTACCAAAGCTTTCGAAGCCATCACTATATCTTAATCAGTCCTGACGAGGTGGGAAATTGACTTCACAAGAAATACACTTTATAAGATCCCGGATCCAGAACAGAAGTACCGCCAATTTCCCATCTCCACCAAAGGTCACTAGTACGGATGTAGATGACGTGACGGTGTTGGAACCTTTGATCTGTAGCTCGAGGTCTGTAGTTGCTTAATATTTATTTATGTTAATATGCAATTGTTTGCATATTAACGTGTCGGTAATATGCCTCCATCAAATCATTGCATATCAAATGAAAATATTTATGAGCTACTTTCCTATACAGTACATACATTGCTTTATAGCTAACAGTTCGTGATACTGCTAACTCTTCCTGGTTATACTTACACAGATAGTTACAACTTCAAATGAAAATCACTATAAATTTTGAACGTTTTTGTTGACAAATTACAGTATCTGTATATGCCACCAACGAATAAAATTAAAGACCCGAAAGATTAGATTGCTTAATATCATCCACACATCAATGATAATGGTACATGGTATATGTATACTGTTTTTTTTATGTAAGAATTCATATTTTTCTGGGACTTTTTAATGGTTTTCCATGTAATCTGGTTATTTTGAAATATAATTGAACCCTTAATTATAATTGCGAGAATTACCCAGTGACCGGAACTTACATAGCATCAAAGCTGAGGTATCCCTTAAAGCTTCTTGCTCAGCTCGGATTTCTTCAGCAGTTTCCTTCATATCAAACCTGCTTTCTTCAATAAATGACAACATTACTTCGCTTTCTTTCAAGTATAATTGTTCAACTGTTTTCATAAAAGCCTCCTGAAAGCAGCAAGTAAAATATAATAAATGTTAGATATTGTGGTATCCACGATGGCTATTCATTCATCCAGAACACGTGAGTACATAACAGAAACTGCAGCTTTATATAGTCTGATGTAAAGCTTGGAATTAACAGGTTAGCAAACATGCAGTATACTTCATATTTTAATTTTTAATTTTTACTTTCTTGTTTAATTAGTTTAGATAATATACTAAACTCTTTAGAATGTTGCAGATTATATAATATTTTCCAAAATTATCGTGGTTCATTTATTAACAATAACATTAATATATTTTTAAGTAAATCAAATTTTATATGGGGAGCTGGGAAGTCTTTTAGCTTTTAATAGTTAATCAGTAAGACAGATAATTACATTTCATGTATCATTTGCCCGAATCGTATGTAGGTTTAAAAATGTAACAAAAGCTCCTCTCTCAATCAGAATCTCAATATATGGCTTTTACTTTTTATTTTTGGTTTGTGTCTAACTCGGATACAGTGTATGTGGTGAAATTCTAAGGTTCAAAAAGTTAGTTGTGAATTATTAAACACATTCCAGAAAGAACTAGCAACTGTTATATGATAACATGGCACAAATAACCCTCGGAGGATTTGGCGACAATGAAAGGGATCGAATGACGAAGGGATATTATGTTGCGTGGCTGAATGTATTCTCGTAAACCTCACTTATAAATTAATTAATGCTCCATGAAATATAATTACGTATTCATATATGTATTTTATATGAATATGTAATTATATTTCATGGAACACTAATTAAGTGAGGTTTACGAGAAAATGATTTATACCAACAATAGATTTTTCTTTTTTATGGTATGAGTAAAAAAGGACCAACGTGCAATCTACTACTGGATTTTTATGTCAATCTTGTAAAATTGTAACTGGGAATCGCAAACCTATGAAGAGTCAAACAATTCTAAGACCAAATAAACAGTGCGGACAAGCGATATTCGAAAATAATAAAGACTTATTTCGATTACTTTGGATTACCTTGCCTGGTGAAATGAACACGTGAAGAATATATTAATTTTCACTGAAACTCTACAACTTGAAAGTAAAATCCAATTAATCGTCACTGACTATAGTTTACTTCAAAAATACATATTAAAGATGATTCATCAACAAACATACAATTCTTAAATATGTAGAAAAAAATGTAATTTTTCTTTTATGCGCTTAAATTTTAGATTTTATCTGTGTCTAAATTTTTGAAAGTTAAATTATAAAAATATTGTGAATACAATGTTAAAAAATTAGTCGAATCCTGATAAATTTTCGCATTGAATATGAAAGCGTCATCACTACTAAAGAATCTTTTGTTTTCCATAATTTTATTTCATGTTGCGTTTTTAAAGTTATTCACTTGAGCGTCATTATAAAAACATGTAGCAAAAGTCTGAATTACTTTTTAAAAATAAATCGTTATCTCTTTGATTTAATGATTGAATACTATAAGGTTTTGAAAGAAAAGTAAATTGATCTTTTTTAATTTGTGATGTTGTTTATTTATGGCAATATGTAAATCACTTTAATTACCAGTGATATGCGAGATATACGAAAGAAATTGAAAACTAAGCGTTACATTCGATAAGTCAGTCTCTATAATGTTTGATATTCACGTGCTTGAGTTTCCTGAAAGCATCTTTTGAGTATTCAGTATGATACCTAGATTATTAATAAAGTAAATATAACATTATATGTTTCTGGTTTCCCTAGATCCTCACGCGTAATATTTGTTATTTTTGCACATAATTTCTAAATATATACAGCCAATTTCGTAATTTCACTTCCAAGCTTATTCCCTGCCATAGGAGGAATATGATGTTTTAACAGAGAAATCGGATGTACAAGAGGCAACTGCCATTTGAATATTTTGGGTAGCTTCTTTCTAGCAAATTATCAGCAGATGTTTTCTAAGGCATTCCGCATCTTGAAATCACATAACATTTCGCATACATGGTATTGTACCCCTCCTGGTTCCCCCGTACTTAAACAGTAGTGCCAAGATTTTGCTTCTAGAAGGACGAAATTAGGGTTCGTCTTTTGAGAAAGCTTTGATGGGATGGCTCTAAATGATTTTCATTTTTAGCAAACTAAAAAAGAAACGGTTTCATACAAAATCATATGCAATAAAAGTACACTAGTCTAAGGCTTGAGACATTTTACAGAACGGGTTCTCTGTTCATTTGATACTGCACCCTCATACTTTACCTGCAATGCTGGACTGAGCCTCTTCAGCTTTTCCCTCAGATCGTCGTTTTCCCAGATTTCGCTCATGGTTATATAGTTCCAAAACGTCTTATATATCCGTTAAGGTTGTTGGTTTTTCGTTTTGATGTTTACTAATAAATAATATATTTCACATATGTGATGGATTCCATTGAGTAAAAATGCTCAAAGATCATTTACATAGTATTCGAAAATAAGTAGATTTAACACCAGACACTAAAATTGAAGAAAAAAACACGTTAATATATTTTACTACACAAATAACAATAAGAACAATAAAGATGAAGTACTTTGATACTACAATATACTATTCAAATATTCAATTTACATTTTCTCTGTTAAAATAAGCATGAAACGTTATTAGGTATCTTAAATTGCAGGTAACACTAACAGTGTTTTCCAAATACAGATCCTCTGATATAAGCCTAAAACTTGTTAGCTTGCCACCACAGTTCACGCCGTATAGCAGTATAAATTTCTGTTTTCTTTACAAGCAGGAAATGGAGTTCTAACTATAGATGTTTTAGCTAAGGATGTTCTTATTTCAGCACTTGAAACGGCAGAATGAAATTAGATATTTTACGATTTATTCATTAAACTAGTAAGTTATTATGCAAAACCTGTTCATAATTCTTGTAAATTGATTGGAATTTTGTGGTCTAATAATTTCAATAACAATCATATTTCATAGATAAAAGAATACTTCATTGGCTTTTAACAAGTCTACGTCGTACAGAATAGTTACTATATATAGTTTTAAAAGCTTTTTCTATTACGCATCGTAATAGCGGAAACAGTAATAATATAACAAATATACTAATTGACGTAAAAGTAGCGTAATATAAAATACGGTATATATATCCAAACATGCACTCTAGAAACCTACTTGTATTTCTGTAGAAATCTTTTTTTTATTTAAAGGAGGCTTCTATTCCTTATAAGCATCATTCACGAGGACATATTTTAAAGAGGTATTAACAAAATGAAAAATTCAAATTTCATCTTAGAATATTATTGAAAAAGGCACACCTAGCTATCAACACATGATAGAAAGGGCTTCTATTCCAAGAGACTTCTATATCTACGTGTTTTAGATTGGAGGATTGTTGCTTAAAAAGTAGGGATTCAATGTGGACAGACACTGTGCTTATCCCGTGTTTATACAATTATAAAATAATGTTTAATTGTTGTACGAGTCATTGCCTTACATGTATATGAAGATTAATTTTAATTAACTGTTTTCATCATCATTAAAATGTAATGGAACTACCCACGGTATTATATAAATAAATGTCCCTGTCAGTATTTTCATATATTATTCAATAACTGGTATAGGCCAGCCTACTGTCACAAATAAAAACGGCTTCCAAATCTGGACTACACTACAGGGAGGCTGACATTCATGGTGACTGTATATATGTGTCGCCCCATGAGCCCAACCTTCATTTTTACTGTGAGGCATATTTTTGTGTCTATATGACGCTTTTTGCATTTTGCAAATAACTGGGTAATAATGGTAATATTCTCCGTAACATCTATACAAGGTCTGCCCTACGTGATTGATATTGTAAAGTGTCTGCATGTAGAATATATGAAATATGAAATAATTAAAATTGATAGTTGTATTTAAAAAGTTATAACTGCATAAAAAATAATACATGATATGTTTTAAAAAATGCTCATTTTACGACGACGCCAATTTGATAATTATAATTGACACTGAAGACGTTGGTGAAGAACAGAATTAAAAATTTCCTTCTCAAAAAATGATAGGATTTTTAAGTAAAGAATCATGGAAATACCAAATTCTTACCTGCATAAGCGTAATTTAATTTACAGTAATCGGCGTATTCTGCTTATCCATTGATATAACGCTCAGTTGAACACTTCATGTCGGCCATTTCCACTTCATATATAGGCAAACAAATTAAACCGCTGTACATTAGCAGCGCAATTTTAACGATTAACTATCTTAATATTCTTTGAAATTGCTCTCTTCAGTATATTTATACAATTGACTTTAGTCCCGTATTTTTTATGTCAGTTAAATAAAAACTTTGAACATAATGCCAATGCAAATAAATTGTTCAATATCCATGCATTGTTTCAACTTCCAGAGTTGGTACTTTTTCAATAATCTCTAGAAAATGTGACGTTACACTGTAAAATTATAGACTATGACAATAAAACGCCATTTTGAATTTTAAATATAAAATGCTTTCCTTCAAAATTTAGTACACTTACAAATTTTGCATCTTACTTTATTATTTTTGCTGCGCTTTTTTTTGTTTTTCATGTAAATTTTAAAATACGAATCTCAACAAATATATTTCAAGTGGTTCTCAATTTCTTACATTTTCTTAGTTCCATATGCCTTTTGGTAAATTTGCAATGAAATGCATAAATGTATGTATATTTATAGTTATGAAGCGTATTATTGTATTTACATGGTGACAATAAATATCAATGACTTTTGTCTATGCTACAAGGCAATGACAAACGTTTTGTTATTATCATTACAGAAAAGTGAAAATCAATTATTTATTGATCGTGAGATATACTTATGAATTATTTCGTCAAAATTAGAAATCACGAGTCGATTATATATTATGATATAGTAAAAAAATTCATTATAAATTAGAAAAGGAATAGAAAAGTATCGGTGATTTTAAAACATGTTTATTATTGATTATCTATTAACAGTTTGATATTAGAGTTCTTAAAAGAGTTAAGTTTTTTATCATTAATATTACACGGACGCCTAGGCATGTACCAGTACGTTCTAACTTCTCTTTGTATTCATGCTTAAATATTAACAACTCTCTATGGAAAACTACTAGTTTATTATTACAAACAAATTTACGTAACATATTGAGAAACATTCTTCGTGGGTCACATCACATCTACTTAAAACACTGGATACATTTACCGAAATTTTGATCTGGTAAACATACATCTGTTTAAAACACCTGTAGAAATTTTCATTAAGCTGTGCCACTCGGTTTACACTTTTTTTCGTACTCAAAACTTATCTTATTCAGTGTAAACAGCAAACACAATACCGGTCGCCTGAAGAGTGTCGTTTTTATATGTTGCACTTGCATAATTATCAACCTTTTGATCCCAGAGACATCTTGTGGCGATTAGCATAGACTGTTGAGCTCTTTCTGTTATTGTGACCCAAGAAATAATTTTAAACCGTGCGAGGTTAAATTCTTTCACTTTGTCTTTCAGCATATCAGACAACGTTTTGCTTTTCCGACTCATGATGTTAGCATCATACTGTTTGTCACCTAACTGTTCTTCTAAGAGCTGTGTTATGATGTCTTTTATTTTATTCTCAGCAAACCGTGCATCAGGTTCCAACTTATATGTGTTTTCATACTCAATGGGGGCATGACTAAAACGATCACTTGATCCATCTCCATATCGTGAACGACTCGCTCCAGGGGTGGGGTTTCCAGTAGACGGAGGACCATCCTTACCATGCCACGTACCAGCTCTTTGTCGATAGCTTTTAAGACTCCCATGAGTGTCTTGACGTTGTTGGCGGAAAGGATGATGTGGCGCATGCTTCTGATCGTGTTTCTGATGCGGTGGATGGGGATGATGAGAAACGGTGTCATTACTCATTTTATGGATATGCAAGTCTTCACCCAGCTATAAAACATTGCGGTAGTAATGTACTATTATTGGGCTGTTACCAAGTCTTTTTCATAATACGAACTGTGTTACGACCCTTGGCACAGTTAGTTCTGCTATGCCTATTGGCATGCTCATACAAATTAAAAAGAATAAAGTAATTTTTAATTCTACGTCTGCAAGCTTGACCAATATATACTACTGTACAATATGAAAATACTACTTTGTCCCATCTTTAAATTTAAAAAAGTAGCATGCAAAGTTGCTGCCGAACAATTTAAACACAAATAGATTAAAGTTTACAGAAATCGGCTGATTGCCAATATCAAAACATTCAAATTGAATTAATTATAATACGATTCGATGCAAAAAAAATAAAAGAGGAAGCTGAGGCACGAATAAAAACTGTAATTTTTCTAACGAACCTTTATAAATTATTGTTACTTGTTCTTTGTCTTGTCGCATAGTGTAGTATGAAATGTCACAGTCTATACAGGTGCAATTAAATTGGTAACTATGTAAATTCTGATACATTTCGTTAAATTATAATAATGTTTAGTGTTTGATGCTATTTGCCGAAGATTAGTCTAACAAATAACCTTATCTCGTTGCCAACATGAATTCTATGTATGAACTCGATGATCTCACTAATTTACTCTTGATGGTTATAAATGGCTATCCCAAACGATTATTAAGTATGTTGGTGCTTTGTATTACTTGTATTTTTTTAATTTATTATTTGTAAATATTAGATAGTTGCTGAATTTGCAATTGTTACATACCTATAATAAATGAAAATGCTTTGAGTTTTTAAAAGAAAATGCTTTGGATTTTTGCGGGGTTTTTTTCGATATCAATACTAAGTATTAATGATTATGTTAGTAATTGGGTTATTATCAGCGCACACAACGAATGTGTTACAGCAGACGCCTTCTTGCCTGGTCGCTATGCTTTAGTTTTAATTTTACGCCGTACTCCTACTTGGTGGTGAAAATTGCTGTACCCCTGTGATTAAAGAAGCAAACATATGCTAGGATTATTCGCCACGTTAACTGTTATCCTATCTCTTATATGGGGTTTAATCGCTGCAGTTGGAGAAAGCTGTGGTGACAATGTCACACTCACAGGTTGTAACAGCAATGGCAGTTTTACACCGGTGCCAACAACAGGGTCAGGTAAAATAGATGAGATGACAGTATAACTATACCTCAAAAGAATTATCAGAACTTTTACTATTAGCCTGAAATCGCCGTACGGCTCAGCCTGCAACCTTCAGACTTGTGAAGAACCTTGAAAATGGGGCCAAAAACTGAAAACTCCCATTCATAGACTTAATATAAAAATGCATTCTCTTGTCCTTACCAGAGGGTAAGAATTTTTGTGTTTTACGTTTTAATTCTATGTAACCATAACCGACGTTATTTAAATAACGCTGCTGACAAAAAGATTGAAATTCCGTCTGCGCACATTTGCACATATTTTGTGTTGATAGACTGATAAATCCCCATAAATCATTATATAAATAACTTATTTTGAATTTTTTATTAGTTATTTGAACCGTTTTCAAGAAATTTTGCCATCGTACATGTTTTAGAAGTAAGAAGTAAAGTTTTACAACCATGTGAAAAATTCAACCCGTTTTATGAAAAAATATAATAAACAAAAACTATTCTGCTTGATTGATGGCATATTTAAGTTTGTATGTATTTTGATAAACATAATTCACAGATTAGCAAAAAAATTAAAAATTTGGGTGGACATTGTCTCAGTGTTTTTGCTGCACTGTATCCTGCTCAAAGACTGGATGCAACTACAAATTTTACGAAGCCTTTCGTCCATCGTACGTTTTTCGTACATGCATAAAGTGTCCCCTGACTAGATCTTTGTTGAAAATTAAGATTTCGATGAGCATGCTCATAGAAAATAGACTTTACTTTGAGTTATTATTTATCTTTTCACAGTGTGGAATTCAGCAACTCATCATAATGTAAAATGCTTTGTTCCACCAAACTGCCTAGTTAATGATACATGTGCTGTGGGTGCTACTGGTCCTACCTGTGAAAGATGTATAGGAAGAAATGATGCTGCTACATTTCCAAAATTTAGAAAATGTAAGGAACATGTGTGTTAGTTACTATATAGTGTTACACATTAAAGACATCTTATAAAATTAATAAGTGTTTTGTCTGTGTTCAACTGCTCTTAGCAAATGAAACAGTTTTGAAATACATAAAATCCAGTTGGATGCTAAGTAAAAATTTTGCAGGAAAATCTCATTATGCATGAAATTTTATTGGTATTCCTTTAAGTTATTTTTACAAGTAGTTATTATGAAATGAAAAAAAAATCTAAGTATGTCATGAAAAGGACCTTTTATGACTTTTCTTTTTGCCATGAAAGTACATATTAAGAATATTTTGCTCTTCTATTTGAAGATTACTACAAGTTTGGTAGCAATTGCATTGAATGCCCATTTTTACCACCTGCACCATTCATACTCATTGCTTTGATAACCTTCCTAGTGGGATTTATAAATCACTTTGGTTTTACAGTATCTATATACACTAAGGTAGGTAATGTAATCCTGTTGCTATTTTATGTTTTTTCTGTAAGTATATTTGCCTAATCATAATTGCCTCCTTTCATATCCTATGTGCATCTTATCCAAGTCCAAATTAAATTTACTGAGTACAGTAGGAAGATAGAAGACATTTTGTGTCCCCATCTCAGCTCATTTTCCATAATTCTGGCTTCTGCTACATACTATTATTTGCTTGCTGCCTCATGTCTATATAACCATGTTATGAAACTACAAGTCTTCAATTGATTCTCATGTCATGCTCATGGCAAACCCCCTTTATATCACATTGCAAACACTATATAGTACTAGGCCATCCTCATGAACACAATTGACCTGCACCAAACTGTGATTGTGACAATGGTCAAATGTTTATAAGATGAGAAATTATTTGAGCATGGAAGTACAGCATGCCTAAACATCCACTGCAATCACATTGTATAAACTGTGCTGTTGCTGTGCACTTTAATGACCACTGCAGTGCAAAATTCAGCTGCTAATTCATGGTGCATGGTCGCCAAATATTTTTATAAAACAAATGTGAACCTGGGGTATATAAAACTCTTAGAGTTTTATATATCCTAGTGTGAACAAAGACTAAGATACAGAAATTAGCTGCTCTTTAAGATATCATATACTTGCACTATTTACAGAATGATATATAGATGACATATAACCACAGCTCCAAGTCAGAAATCTGACCTTTTTATTTTAAATGATTTAATAGTCTTTTCATTTTATTATTTATGTGTTGTAGACCAAGCAGCTATTTCATTACTTGCAGCTTCTGATGTTAACTGTCTCTATACATGTAACCTGGCCAAGATCTGTCCTACAGTTTTTCAGCATTTTTAGTTTTTGTCATCTGAATTCTCGTATGATGATATTAGGCAAGTGATATATATGTTATCTTTCCCATGTGAAATACTTTACTGCATCTGCTTTAATACTCCAATCATGTGTTTGGCTGTAGATGTGCCTTACTTTTTTATAGTATAGTTAATATTACATAGAGTGCCAATGAGTATGAATGGCACCTTTGATTGGGAATGATGGTGATATAACTGGGAGACCATTAAACTTTCCCCGATGATATCACTTTCAAATATATTGTTAAATATTGTTTGTGATGTAGAAAGTATCACCTCGTTAACTCATTGCCCATTCTTTTATAAGATTTTTTAGAAGCAATAATTAATTATGTAAAAAAGCAGTAACATATTGGTATGAGCTGATTCAGGCAAAAACTTTAGGATTAGAAGTATGGAGTCAGTTATTGAATGCACACTTTTTAAGAAATGAGGCCAGAATAATCCTCTAAAAAAAGCAACATGTCATTCAATAATTTTTTTTGACACTGTTTGTAGAATGCTATGTTAAAACTGCTGTTGGAAAACATTATGGAGAATGGATATCTTCATTTATTATACCAACAGTGATCTTACTTGGCATTTATGTCATTGAGCAGAAAAGGGTAAGAATGTAACATAAGCTAACCATGCAACAGTAAGTCTAGATTTGTATATAACTACTGAATATAGTACCAACAGTATAAAATAAATTAAGGTACTTCTTGATTTTTCTCCTGTCAATCATTTTTGTTACTGAACCTGATAGTCCCCTTTGGTTTGAGTTGAAGGTGAACACAATTTTATTCAAAATGAAAGAAGTAATCTCTGAATGTTATTTTTCCGTTGGGAGATGATCATGGTATTAAAATATCCACCAGGTCACCTACAGTCAGCTATAGCAAAAAATAATATTAAATGTTTAGTTTTAAGCCTTCATTAAGTGTCACCTTTGAGATGGGGGAATTAAATGTATTATTATACCATTTTAAAAATATTCTGGAATTTTAAGACATAATATTTATATATTAGAGTTATTAGCACTGTTTAATAGTAGCCCTGAAGTAATATTCAAAAATATTTTGTTTAACAAAGGTAAACTATTTGCCTATAAAAGAGGTTATTTTTTTCAGCTCTTGCAGTGTTGCACTTTTTTTCCATGTTTTTTTTAGCTTTAAAAGGAAAAAAAATACTCAACAAATTCTGAAATTATTTCTTATATTTTAATTATTCTTAAGCAGTTCACAAGAACAAATAAGAATGTTTACAATTGTTTAAGTTGACTTAAAATTTGTCTTCTTATTTTTATACATTTGTCCTCATAAAAGAACATGGTGAATTGTCATTATTTTTTAGATACTAATCCTTGAGAACATGCAAATCTCTCGAATTTTCCACAAAATTACTAGCTGGTGGAAGGTTGAGGCAAAGATGCGTCGCTTTGCTTTTATGGTTATTGTTCTTTACTTTTCTCCACTCATTATATCTGCAATTCACACATTTGCCTGTTCAGGATATCTAACAATGACTGTAAGTTGATTTTTTATATCTTATAAGAATGTGGATATTCCATACCCACAGTATCTGCTCAAACATATATAAACAAGTTTATCCTTTGCTCTGTGGATCATAATACTTTAATTAATAAGCGTTATTCTGTCTCTGTGTCTAAGTGGTAGTGACAAAGTGACAAAATTAAGAAATAGAAATGAGGTCATTATATTTCCTTTTTTTAGAAAATGACATTGAATGATTCGAATTTAGATGTCTTTTTGTTGGATCAAAGAAAAGACTGCATTGATATGGGTTATCAGGTATAACATTACTGCCAATCTTTTTGTCAATTTATGGCAGTGTAGAATATTATGTATCTGCCTTTGACATATGTGTGTGTGTGTGCGTGTGTGTATAGCTATCTAATTCAACATATTAACTGATAAATTAAGTGAGTGTTTTATGTCCTGCCTAGTTCATGGCATTTTTTAAATTTAAAAATATCTTTGATTTCACGCAAAAGAACGAGATTCACATGCATTATATGCCATTTTTTATCGAAAAATTATCTGATTCTTTTTAAAGCTGCCAAATTACAGCATCACAAAATGCTCGATTTCTGAGGCCACCTTTTAAGATTTATTTTGAAAACCAGTCATATATGAAATTTGGTTAAGGGAGTGTACAATATCAAAAAAATGGGGTGAATTAACTTAAAAGATAACATTTGTGAAAGATAAGAACTGTAAAACCTGGGGGATTCTTAGTGTATTCAGTTGATGGGGATGTGCCACTGGCTTGAGTACATTTTTTGACAAATTTTTGTATATTTTGGAACACCTTTTATGCCCCTGTGGTATATTTTGGAAATAGTTTTTAGGCCTGCAAGTCATGATTTCCCTTGAAAAGGTACAATTTCTCATAAAACAAATTAATATGTATTCCCCTAGATTGTCTATTTCTTAAGAAATATGCTTGCCATAAGTTTACTTGAAGTATCACATACATATGCATTACTGATAAACTACTGATGACTATACAGATAACAATTTATTTTCATTTCAGGTGTTGAATCTTATTTACTCCTTTGGTGCTTTTCTCTTGCTATTGCTGCCGCTAGTGTTATATTTTACTGCTCGTCGACATTTCAAATGGGATGAGCTTGATATGAGAATAAGAACTTATGGGTAAGATTTTACAACTCACAATGTATTCAGCATACTATAGTAATATATACTACTAAGTATTAACTAAAGTACTTTTTCTCATTTTATGGTAAAAATTTATACTATAAAATTGGTTGACCATTTTTTATATATTTAAATGTAACACAGTTAATTACTAAGCATGTAGGCAATTCAATACTCTCCCAGCAGCCTAATGTAGATTCTAGTTAGCTTCTTTTTTCTTAATTGTATAGAATCTTACTATTTTTGGATCGCAGAGTAGTGAAATATTGCGAGTGAATTTATACATATTTTAAATTGAAGTGCTTCAACAAGAATCTGAGATAGTTTAACTTTATATCAGCTCTTAACCAAATTTTTAAAATATTTTATAAATTTTTTTACATCTAATACCAACTAACATTTTGCCACTATTAACTTCAAGAGTTTCTATTAATAC
>JAOXYB010111603.1:2910-20687 GCA_028565635.1 Phoronis ovalis
ATAGATACTTGTCAGGTATTTATAATTAGTATAAAATGCTATAGATACTTGTCAGGTATTTATAATTAGTATAAAATGCTATAGATACTTGTCAGGTATTTATAATTAGTATAAAATCGCAACTACAAATATATATATATGCAAATACAACAGTTGTGTGAAAATGAGTAAAAATTGCAAATTAATGCAAGAACCAAACTTTATAGACAGACTGTAAGCATTGATATCAGTACAATTAAGTTGCCACGTAATGATTTTAACCATAACCTATGTTTCTACCTACACAATGATTTGAGTGTAACAAATATTAGAATATTTAATTTTAAATTGATTTCATTATTCTATTGTGAAATGTACAAGATAGGTTTTTCACTCGTACTGGAAAGCTGGTATTCAATTTAAAAGACAACTTTTTCCATCCATTCTCCTGGGAATTTGATATAATTCCCCGCAACAGATATATTAATATTTGTTAATATCAGATTTTTCTATACCGTACAATTATTAATGGACATTCAGAATAGCATTCGTTACTTGCTAGATTGAAAATGGGCATTTTTTTAAATCTGGGAATATAGATCGTTTACTGGTTAAAATCGTGATTAGTACAAACCTACTACTAGGTTGTACGTGATCATTTCTAGACGACATTATACGCTAATTAAACTTTTATGCATTTTACATTCGAGTCTAAAAATACTACTGTATCATAGTGTAAAATTTAAAGTTTCAGAAAGAAAAAGATTTTAGGTATAAAAATGCGAAATACTGATTTTTTACGATTTTTCATTTAAATATAAAGGAACAACATACACGTACCTTAATTGTCTTAGTACAAAGTATGGTAAAATGTGCTAAGAAAGGGTCATTTTTCAAAACACCTGCCAGCTCTTGAATCAATAATGTGTAAAGAACATACTGACCGAACAAGCTGAAAAGTCCCAATGTTATTTTTCTTTCAGTATTTTGAAGAGGTAACGATCATGTTTAGTTACGTTGTTCGTTTCACAGAGATCTGCTCGCTAGTGGGTCCATTGAAGGTCGTCCAATGTATCAACGAAATATTCACACTGTTTGATCAAATCAGCGACAAATATGAAGTCTTCAAGGTGACTGTTGCTCTTTTATATATATATATATATATATATTATATATCTTAATGGTTTTCAGAAAATATATTAGTTCGGAAATTTTCTTCAGTTGAAGGTCTAATTGGCAAATAGTTGTCTTGTAATAAGATGGGCCGAAAACCCGTATGAAATGATAATTTCGAGTGTGCATAATGAATATACAAATGACAATGCAAACTTGATTTTAACAACCAAAACGAATCGCGGGAGTAACTGACCTTCCGTAGGTATTAAATTCATTCCTGTATCTGTCACTGCGTGTTTCGAAAAGCGCATCAACGTAATTGCATACGTGCTGTAGTAATTAGTGAAGTGCTCTTTGACAGGTTACACCATCATGATTCGTTAACAGAGTGATTAGTTTTGCATTACGCTGAATACATTTAAATTAATGGAATTCTTCAAGCCTTTCTGTTTTAAAATATTTGTTGGTGATTTTAAATTAATTTTGTTACTGCGGGGCACTTTTGCCAAAAAATCGCGCTCTTTATTGATTTAGTGTCTTACTGTATTCCGTATAACAAATCAGCGAAGTAACTTATTCCTAGAAATAATGATGCAACCCAAAATCTCAGTGTTATTATTTTACACCAGGTGGAGACTCTTGGTGATGCCGTTTACATGGTAGCGGGAGGTGTACCAGACCGAAGTCCTGATCATGCAAGGAACGTGGCAGGATTGGCTCTGGAACTTATAAAGAAAATCAAAACTCTGAGAGATCCGTCGGATCCCAATAAACTTCTGATTCTTAGAGCAGGTAGCGTGCGCGTGCGTTGTACTTGTTGAATTAAAAAGCGCGAGCTATAAAAATGTAATGCAAGCAACTTCAACCTAGCAGGTAAAACCAATTTCAAGATTGGTCAATCCCTGTAATTAACCGCTACTTTTCAATCACCGACTGAATTACCATGGTGTGATTAAAAATAACCACCAATATGCATATGTTGTTGTCTTGTAGTGCCTAATAAGCTTGAAGAAAACTGACTATTGCTGTATCATTTTGGTTTAGTACAAGTATTTTTTCTAAAAATAATTACCTAAAATAGGCACAATCAAACGGTACTACAAAGAATGCTACACACTGGTTTATTGCGTACAGCATATGTTGCTTGCTTGTTGGTTTGTGTAAGTTTGTATTTATCTGACATGTTTACAGGTATGCATACTGGTAGCGTGGTTGGCGGTGTAGTGGGAAAACGTATGCCGCAATATTGTTTATTCGGTGATACCGTAAACACGGCGTCGAGAATGGAAACCAGTAGCCAACCGGACGCTATACACGTCAGTGAACCGTGTGAGAGACATCTGGCGGATACATTTGAAACTGAATTCCGAGGAAATATTCAGATCAAGGTAAGAATACATTCAGATCAAGGTAAGAATACATTCAACAGCCAGTCGGTCTTTCATCGATAACTTATTTCTGGTTTGAAATAATCATAAACTTATTTCACAAAAACTTTTTATTGTTTATCATGTTGTGTCCATTCGGAGATATGTTTCATTTGACCACATTTTAAAGAACAAATTAGAGATAAAATGAGAAAGTTTTACACAGCGTTTAGAATGTCCTAATTAAAAATGATATGCTTTCGACTAATTTTAAGGTTACTTTTATAATCCGATTGGGCTAGATTCCTAAGTAGTTTGTATAAGTATTCAGTTTTTTTGCATACATCACTGGTTAAGGTAAATACCATAAATGTCTGGAGGTTTGTTAGATTATTCAAATGCTGAGAATTGTAATCGAAAACGCAACTATCCTAAAAAAGACATAAACGTATGCAGCTACTGCCGAAAGAAGTCAATAAAAAAACCACTTATATCGCAAAACATTTACATAAAAAAACTTGTTGGTGCACTAACATATACTCTTTAAGTTTTAACAACTTGCAATAAAAACAATGCTAGAACCCATAAAACACGCCTGATAGACCATAAGTTTTTTCTAATCAGTTACTGCGAATGTGAGCGAGTGCACTGACATCATGCTCACCTTAGGTTACATGCAATGAGTACTGTTTCGATAATTGTTACCATAGTAACACTGGTTAAACATATATGTTACCATCTCATGACATCTTATCAAACAAGCGTTGTTGTCACGTGTTTGGAAACATTGCGGCACGCTTTGGTAAATGTTTTGGTAAACTACTTGGTTTAGGAAAGAAAACGTGTCTGTTTAAATGTTTGCACGAATTGCTGGATTTAAAAGAGAAAATTAAACATTTTGGTTAATATAAAATGAAACGCTGAATGTGTTCTATCTTTTTATATTTTGAAAAATAGGCTCGTTGCATATAGAAGTTATATTTGACCTCAGTTATTTTACAAAGATTTATCAATCTGATAACGTAAGCGGGTTGTTCTGTTGACATTAATACATAATCAATAACTGGTGAATATACCCATCTGTTTTTTACATATATCACCTTTAACAAAGTGCTTCATAAGAAACGGTTTCAAAATTTTAATTATTTTAAAAAGGTCATTAGCATATTTCTCACAAGCTTTTACATGTTGGTATATGAGAAGTTATTTGCATAATATGTATGAACTGCGAATAATGGGCATTTAATGTATGTTTCCAGAAATAACTGCACTTTAACCTCACTCATCTACCTACTAACTTAGGCATATTTAAGTTTTTTTTAAAAGTTAAATGTACACATTTTATATACCCATAACATAAAATGTGCTTAGTTTTAATTTTTTGTGGCATGCTTATAGAACTCAACTAAAGATAATTTCAACTCTTTATTTACATGTCAAAACAATAGTCTCTTAATAAATAAAAAAAAATATTATCTCGATAAATGTCAATTAATTACTGTTAAGCTAATGCTTTTAGTTAGGTGTAACTTAATACGCGGCAAGTTAGGCTGGTCTAATTCTATTTTTGGGTATGTACATGTGTTCTGCTGCTTGGATTTGAATATATATATATATATATATATATATATATGTGTGTATATATATCTATAATAAGAGCTTGATGTCGTGAAATATAAAGCTGTAAGATGAAAAATATCCTTGTTCCCCTGTGAATCCTGTGTATTTTACAAACATGTACTTGTACCACAAAAATCAAAAACTATCATTTAAGTAAAGCTATGTAAAGACACACACTATAAATGGTAAGCGGGTCGTTCTAAAATCCTTTTAAACAATTTAAGTCGATGTATTCCACTTCATTGGTCGTATTTTCATTTCTGTCTTCTTCAGCGAGTACGTATAGTCGTTATTCCACGAAAACCACAGTACACCGCCTTCTAAACCGTGAGGCCCTATCGGAATCTTTCCGTTCTTATGATAACGCCCATTTAGGGCTGCGAAACTGCAGTCCTTAAACCACCAGCCGGCTTTCTCTTTCTGAGCGCATGAAGCATACCACGAGTCGTTATCACTGTCAACTGTACTAAATTCGCTATTATTATGATGCTTTGATAGAGAGTCCCCAGCGTTACCTCTGTATGAGCCGTAATGCAAAGCATAATTTTTCTTTTCGCTCGACAAATAAAAATTTTCGTATTGCGCATACCCTCTCCTACCGCTCCAGTCCCACATATCAATGCGCAAAGTAAAACGACGAAACCTTGTCATTTGGTGCACGTATTCGTTACCCAACCAATGCTCAGAATTTGGATTACCGAAGCCGTATTTGTAATCTTTCCAAGGACGTGTGAAGTTGGTTGAACCATCTTCTCTACGTTGTATGACGATCCATCCGCCACCTTCTGTCTGTAGGTCGCAAGACGCAAGCATTATCTTACCTGCCGTTGTGAATAATGGATACACCCCATTCGCCGTGACGCCCTTCTTTGCGAGAATCGAACAATCTGCAAAAATAAAACTTCTAAATTGTCATAATAGTATATCATATGAAATAACAAGAAAGGGATTTGGATACTAACTACAAATAAATGTAACCATAACGGCAATCTGGCAAAAAATGTGAAATACTTATCATGATAGTTGTTCAGCTATATTAAATGTTGTAAATTCAAAATATGATCCAACAACCGTAGTCTGGTCATCCTGTTGCTGAAGCATGTTTTTAATATAAAACATTTTAAAAAGTTGAAAAATTATCTTGGCGAAAAATTTACGTTTTCACGACATTGCCGTTATGAGTTAGCAAATATAACTTCTAATGTCGATTTTTAACATTCGTTATAACGTCACGCGACAAGTTAGAACTGCAGCAGACAGCATGTGTCAAATTAATTTGTTAGCAACAAATCGTTGTGCAAAATGTTATGGAAAATTAAACATGTCACAGATTAGAAAAATTACAAATGAAGCAACTTAATTGATATATGAGTTAAAATAATATTTTGTCGGCTTATTTTTTCTAAATAGAAAGTTGATTTTTTAAATGTTCCCGTCGGTGGATCAAAGCTTTGAGGAAAACATGGACTTTGTGCAATGACAAGTTTCTTTTATACATTTCACATGTACATTTCATGTTGTCACTGGAATTCCATGCGTTACTGTATCCTCAACGTGTTTTTAATGTGAAATTATGTTTTCTTATGATGTCAAAGTTAATAATCAGCTTCGAAATTGTTTGTTTTAACTTTTTGCAAAGTTTCCCACCAGTATCCTGAACTTGTATTAAATGTCTAATTTGCAGGAAATGTATTCATAAAATTTGAGCAGACCGGTGTTATCCTCCGACTCGGGTGTTTGACATCTTATTAAGACTTCCCACCAGTATCTTTTTATATGTACGACACGTTCTTCTGATGTCAAGTGGCATGCTAAATCAACAAAAACACTTGTTTAAAGTCAGTGGGCAACATTCTGCTGTCCTTATCTTGACCGCGCTGGAATCATGGCAGTATACAGCAATTATTTGCACATAAAACAGCGCGTGATACACCAGGAACCTTATGTTATCAACCCTGTTAACAACCGGAGTCAACAACTCTCGTAAGGTCGGGCGGACCGACTGTGTTTTGACCCTTTTGGCCTCCTTGATGACTGTGTCTGTTATGTTGATTGATAGGTGTCATTTGTTCAACGGGTACTACAGGTCTGCTATCTGCAACCAGACATGTCCGTTTATGCTCTCGGATTTATAGTGATTTGCATTAAGCATTTCTTCTATGTGAAAAACATATTTGTTTTGGTGTTGTTAATATTTAATGACAACTCGAGTGCTGCAGTACTATTAAACAACGGCCAATAGTCCAACAACTACCGAATTCCATTGAAAGCTGATAAAGGCTGAAAATACACCCCTCTCGACCGCGCGGACCATACCTCGTTAGTGAAAGTTACCCAGTGGCAGTAACGTCACTCCCTCATGATTCACCAAGTGCTCTTACTAGCTTGAATGCAATTTTCTTACGTACCTTTGGCGATTGGGAAATCTTTGGTTAAATATATCTCTGTTTCATCTACGATGGACATTGCTTCGTTTATATAGATATCTGTTCTCGCTATATGCATCTGCCACTCCATTTTTGATAATTTTCTGGAAACAATACAAACGGTTACCATGGTAATGTATGTTCTTACCTCGCACTATAGGTATTTCTTGGGGAACCAAGAAATCGACTGTATCCACGGTTTCCAATGCTTCTTGAACCAATAAGAATTCTTTGATAAGTGTAAGCCTGCCATTCACGCCTTCAAGGCTTCTAGAAGAAAAAAACGACCAATCCCTAGTACTTCGGGGAAAGAAGTGATACTAAGATGCGCCTAGACATCTTTAATTATTTCGAAGCACATTGACTTGCATACGGTTTCAAGTGGTAAAACGTCAATGAAAGACTATAGACACACGTATTTAAAATATATGTTGGGAAAAGAAATTGCATTCGAAAAAATCGGCTGAATAACATAGGTCAAGTCTGAATATTAATCCATCCGTTAGTGTTCCGTACCTTCTCAACTAACGTCTGGGGTTAACCATGGTAATTTTTTTTTATATTCCTTCAATTTAACAAGAGCAAAACAATTATTTCATTAAACCTTTGCCAACCGAGATAAGCCTTTCTCTCTGTGTGATCTATCGTCGCCTACCACGTCTATTTTATCATGAAGATTCATTCTGAATAGGTATCGCCGGGGAGTTTGCTTTTTGCGTAGCGGGCTATGGATAAACGCTGGCAGGGCAGAATGTGCGTGATCGACCCCCTACCCGCTTAGACCATGTTATACCTATTATCATCACCTTGATTGGTGTCAAGACTTTCGTGACACTTTATATAGAAATAAAAGGATGATCGTTCTTCTGCTTTTCGAGATAATAAACAAAAATTGACTCTGGTTAATAGATTTATTCAGACTGAAAGTTGATCATGAAGTGACGGAAAGTAGGCAGCATTGCAAATACCTAATTTTATTTAATGCCGGACTGTTAAGAAACACGAATTCAGCGGGGAATCCAGAATTTGTTTCTAAATAAATAATCTACACAATAATGGCGATTAAAGCTAACTGAACATTAAAACAACTTACTTCTTGAGAACTCTATACATGCCGCCAACAGCCTCGTTTTCCTCCTCCACTTCCTTCTGTATTCCTTCAAGCTGTAAACAATGATGCTCATTCTGTAAAGTAGGTGACATCTGTCGGAACTCCAGTGATCTGCACCTCGAGTCAACATTGTCGTCATCGTCATCAACGCGCTCTCCAGTAACTACGCTGTTACTTCCGGTGTATCCCGTACTTGTGTTTGGCCTATAATTCCGTACGTTAGCATACACTTGATTCTCATTTGCCTGTTGCTGTCTTATTCTGTTTAAATATGCGTAGTACCTTCGTAAGTATTCGGCTGAATATCCGTCACTGATCGCTAAAAAGCCTAAGCAGCAGATTAATATTAAAAATAGATTATTTTCCATAATTTGTGATCCTTCAGTTTTGGCGATGCGCATTTAATTTTTAAATCATCTCGCTTTTTGTGCTTGACTTGTTATTTTGGGCGTAGCTGCTTAAAATTCATTCGCCCTGCAAGAAACATACAAATTTATCAAAGAAAGATATGTATTTGTTCATCGTGGTTCAATTAGTACTACAAGATCTTAATCGCTTAGTTGAGCTCTCTCTCGCTCGTTTTTCGTTTCTAAATGTCAGGTATCAGGTTAAACGGCTGCAGAAATACGTTCTAATGATGGCTAGAAGTTATATGATACGTCAAATATATATGTGATACTATATTTTCTAATATGTTAAAACGCTTTTTGACTTATGATTGACATATGCAAAAATGTCAAATAGTATTAAGTGAAATATTACCTTATAGTACGATTGAAATGCAACTAATAAATGGCATATGCTGTGCCGAATGGTACAGATTAGTACTTTGATGTTATTTTTTACCTAGCTTCATAATCCCGGGGTCAGAGCCTGACAACCACTTGATAATGATTGTTTTCAAAATTTTGGAAAAATGCACTATATTTGCAAACAGTGGGAATTACTACGTTACCTCTAAATCGAAATACAACGCACATTGTTAATCTTTTTATAAATATGGGCATCTTAATTTTTGTTAATCATATTTGATATTTAACCTAAAGCAAATAAATTGGAATTATGACACCAGCGAAATAAGGCACTGGCTTCTAGCCATACATGTACAAGAGATCACGTGATATTCTACAGAACGAAGTGCAAATTGGCATAATTACTGTTTGCCCAAATGCGATTAGGCTTAACCCGCATTTAATTTTAAGTTGATGTAATGTTGAAAAAAAACAACATACAAGTATAATCATTAACAGATGGCATTTGCAATTTACGGCAAGCGGTAACATTTTCAATCGAAAACGCACAAATTACTTTGCATTTTCTTTTAATGCAAAATAAAATAAGTCAAAGGTTTTATAACACCGCATCTAATAAAACCTGCGATTACACTTAACCCGCATTTAATTAAACACTGGAAAAAAAATAATAAAACATGCAACCATTAACAGATGGCATATGCAACTTACGCAGCGGTAACACTTTCTATCGAAAAAACGCACAAATTACTTTTGCAGTGTTTTTTTTTGCAAAATCAAATAAAACAAGTTGAAGCTTCTATTATAACACCACATCTAATATACCTGCTAGTAGATTTCTACAGAACTTTTAAGTAGCTTGCATTGCAATAGCCTGTTGCGGTTAAGCTGCCTGCAGATTCCGTCTGGATGGCTTGCAAATAAAGCTGTACTAAATTATGCAAGTAGTGCATCTATATATAATTTGAAATACGTCGTGACCTTGCTAAGTACTGGTTGATTTATGCGCGTTCACCTGTTGCGCTGCGCATATCTTTATTCTGCTCCATTGCTGGTTCTCAAATATCTTATCCATACGTTTGAGTTTACATTCTGGTTTATTTAACATAAGAATGTGCATACAGAAAGTTGTGTAAATAAAGAGTACACTTATACGAGAAGCAGCTTTTTGTCAATGTTGCAAAATACTTTTTTATTACCCCCAGTGACGTTGCTGTAGTCTATTTTCAGCATTTAGTGACGTAATGCAGTATTCTGCCAATTTATTTTTATCGTAACCCGCTAGATATAGTGAAATCGAATGTTTTTCTTCGAAATGTAACGTTATCGCGTCGTGTATGCAATAAATGCAAGATTTTCATTTATGCGCTTTAAAAACTTATTAATTTACCTGCTGTGTTGTTAAAAATCAGCATTGTATGGGAAAAATTACATACTATTGATGCTTTAAAGTGATGTCAATGCATTAACTCTTCTAAAAGTAGACTGTAATAAACTAGTGTCATGTTTCTGTACAAATAGCTACACAAATGTCTTGTCTAAACTTTTATTTCAAAAAGGGGTAAAAATAATAAAAAAGCGCATTTGTTGCTTAGAAACTGTGATGATCAAGCAGACATTACGCACAAAAAGTGAACATAAATACCATAATTTTATTGCGCCTAGCTCACCTAATTGTATGGATGTAATCAACATAGTTTTAAAATTTACCAGGAACTGAGACTTTTGAAATTTAGTGGAGTCGTTTCCATGAATATCGACTATCGTGCACAAGATTGGAGCAGTCTGAAATATTAGACAGTAATATTAATTAAATGTAAAAATCATGAGAAATGCATTTTTTTAAATTGTGTGAGAATTTTCTTCGGTCTACTACTGTTTAATGGTCTTTCTTGTTTGACAAGTACTAGGAAGTAACAACTTTTCCTGTAACAGACGACATAAAACTCTCCCCTTGTCACCCGCTTTAATTAAGTACGAGTCCCGTATTGACCTCCGGCGTACGTACACACCTATTAGGTTATGCGAAACAGGTGTCCTAACTAATTGGGCTTATCTTTCTTAATTATGTTTGTGTTGTTTTAAAGTGTACATTTACATTTTATGAAGCAGCGGACTGCGGCTTACCGATCTAAGTAAAACTATTTTCCAGGCGGCATGCGTAATGAACAGCAAGCTCGTCTCTCAGTCTGCACTGACCCTGTGTTACGATAACTCACCTTAAACTTGCAGAAAATTCGTTTTATACTACGTGTTATCTTAATTTTGAGGGATTTTTTTCTAAATCTTTCTTTGTTGTGATTTCGAATTCAACACTTCATTTATACTTAAGTTTAATTACACACTTTACTTGCAAATAGCATAACCCGTGCATATAATGTTAATTGTGACTTCTTCATAGATGGGAACATTTACATTTGTCGAGGTTTGTAAAAAATAGAAATCACGCAGCACCTGCAGTTTCATTAATTACGTTCCATCAAAAAACTTTTATTCCTGAATGTCGGCAAACGTTTCTAAATGCGTACAGTTAAGTGTGTCAACAGGCTGCTTGGGTGGCTCAATGAATGACCACTGTTATAATACTGAAAAGTTCATAAAAACTGTATTTTCGCTTTATATGCGTCACAGTGCATACTTGCTGCTGTCACAGCCGCGCATAGTCACACATAGCTACACGTAGCCACGTACGTTTGTAAATACAATGTAAATATTACTTCGGGATGAATTTTGCAAATTTATTGGCATTACAATTTGTTTTGGAAATTATTCACTTAGATAAACTTTAGAAATGTATCGTAGATGACGGGTTACTGGAATTTTTCTTAAACATTGCTATATTAAGTGTATTAAGCTACAATGAAAACAGTAAGATTTTGTAATATATGAAAACAACATATGCAAAAGAAAAGGATATAGTAAAACAGGCAAGAAAACATAATATCCAGACACGTGTTTACTAGGTCATGTAGACGCTAATGTGTTAATTGACCAAAAAAAAAACTTAGGTTATAGACATATAATTGTGATTCATTTTATGAATGACCAGTCTGTTTTGTTAAACCTGTAAAAGGGTGCTACATATGACTACATGTGTTAAATCTCGTAGCTGAAGATATGGCAAAGGTATTTCTTCAATAAATACACTAGATCATCGCTGCAGTAAAACCGGAAATAGAGTATTTTTAAATGAAGTATTAATTTGATTAAAATCTTGAAATAAAAGTTGTTTTGATTTAGGCAGAGTAAATATGAAATGCCTGTAGCAGAAAATACAGTAACAGGGTTACCGGTGCGAGAACATGTTACTGATTCTCACACAAAAAATTGACTTTTTGAATTGAGCTAAAAAAATACAAATTCTAATTCCTATTTACCCCGTAATAAATAAAGAACAATGCCCCAATGATGTGTCTAAAACAAAGATTTCTCAGAAATAATTATATTGAAGTGAACACGATATGGCCACATAGAGGAAATCGATAACTATAAAAGGCACACAATGCCCAGCATCTTGTACAACAGTTTGTTATAATTTGGATGGGAATATAATTTTATATAGCAAAACAGCTGTCTCGCCTGTATAAAATCAGATTGAAAATTTTTACATGTGAATCCACCTGGTGAGCAAACTGATTCGTTATGCAAAATTCCCATCATATTCAAGGTCTTCATCACTTTTGGTGAGAAATTAGATTTGCTGGATATTTCTGAAATTTATCTATTCATACTAGGTGGTCATTCACTTTACCGTGGATGTTTTTATGGGCATTTTATTTTCTCCAAGCTATTTGATTATTTATTATTTGATTATTTATTATTTGATATGATATACATCAACTATCCGCATTGTTCGCTAAAGGCTGTACTTAGAACACAGCCACTCAAAGCTGTTTCGGGTCATTAGTAGCCTGTCCAAAGGCTAAGGAAGGACTAATTATATAAGGATTTAATATATTGATGGTTGATCATTGTACTCATATTTCGTCATTTAGAACAGTACTATCAATCATAGTAAATTGATCATTATTAGTATTGAAAATAAAAATATATAAAATTGGGGTTTTCGGGCCCTTCCTAACAATGGTATCAAACTATCAACATTTAAATATGACTAAATATAAGTTACACAGTTGAAAAGTATGATTTATCAAAAAAAAAATCACTTTAGGCAATTTGAGTTAAAAAATGTTCAATGATACACAAACTTCATTATGAAGACCTAGTTCAGTCTAGGTGAACAGCAATGTAAACTACCATATTTTTTCAGGGAAAAGGGACCATGAAAACGTTCTGGCTAGTAGGACCAAAAGACAACAGAACCCCGTCCCCTAAGAGAGCAGCAGGGTCCTTTCCGCTGAAGAATACTCCGATGCCGTCGCCAGGTTATAATCTGCATTCCATACACGAAGTCTCTACCGCGAGTAATCTGCAGGCGATAGCTAACGAGGATGACACTAGAGCAGAGGAGGGTCAGTGTTATATATTGATGATGTTGACAATTCTTGACGGGGTGATGTTCAGAAAAGTAACTGGGTACGCATGTGCGTTGCAAACAAAACGGGAGAGATCATAGTTTCGGTGATTAGAATAGAAAGGAAGGCATAGTTTAATTATAAAATTTTAAGCAACGGCAAGAATTCGCCCGGAATTTGATCCTGAAATTACAAAGCTGTCTTTTACTGCCTATTTTTAACACAGTGGTCACGTTCGAAGTTATTTTTTTACCACGGAGATATAACATGCTTTATATATTTTTTGTATATTTTCAGATGACAGTTGCCTTGTAATAAAACAGCCAAATTCAGTAAATGGCATGTATGATGTCAATCATTCCACTGGGAATTTTCCCGCCAAATCGTTCTGTCAGACTTCAAGCTCAGCGAAGCCATCTGGTGACAAAACGGACAATCAATTTCCTAACAGCGCTGATTTTTCTTCGACAGACACAAAACCAGTTGAGGTTGCATTTGTTAAAAACAAAAGCCAAATAAAAGCTACGAATAACAATAATAACATTTCACTCGTAACATCTAAAGAATATAAAGCGTTTATTGACTACGAAAAAAACACAAGCGCCCAAAAAGTAAGAACTATCGTTACCGAGGAGATAGGTAACAATTGTAATACTACTGATCCAAAAATCGCAAGAGCAGACGATAATTGTCGAAACGGATATGACGTAACAACTGTTCTAAAGGAAACAGAGTATACAAACAATGTTAGTCTAAAACACTGTAATGGTAAAGTTGTGATGAACGGTTGCTCGTCAGCTAGCCCGTCTCCAGCGAGTTCAATAAACGGTAACGTGCCCTTAAGCGATCTCGAATTTCAATTATTTGCCAATGGTTTATTAATTCCTGGCAAAAAATATAAGAAACTGCTCTCGGATAAGCATTGATTATACAATAGTGAACATATCTACATGTTGTTAACTACATGTACTTAAAGATACTTTTAAGAAATGTGTGTGAATGATACAAAAATGCAAAATAAAATAGTATTCTGTAAAATAGTCACTTTCTGACTTGCTTAAGGATATAATACAGTTGTTTTACAGGTCGAACGAACCTCGGAACTAAATGTATAATTGGGGTATCTGGTATAAGTACACAAGTAATTTTCCTATCCACTTCAATGGTAATACATCTTTTTATATTATCTTGCCTGCATGACGTGCCGATTTTTTTCCCCGGTCACACATTTAGATAATTATGTTCCTAGTCGACAACTGATTTTCCGTGCTAACATGGCGAATAAACGGCATTGCGATATCTAATTCACGATTGGAGACCACCTGGTGTGAACATTTGGAAACTGGACTAGGAGTACGTTAGGAAGCTAATGATTTTTTGGATTAAATAGGCATTTTGGAACTCTGTTTTGTTGCATTTTTACCAAATCGCACCTACATTTAAATAAAAGACGGTAAATCTCAAAGGAAAGGGGAGGTAAAAGGAGAAAAAATATTTATTAATACCCTGAGCATTTTTTTTAGCACCTAGTGCTTTCTATCGGTTGACTAATGTCAAATTTATCAATTTCAAATTTTATTATTAAAAGTACGGAGATTTATCTAACTCATATGTGCAACAATTTGGTCAAAATGTTCAAATGAGAAATGCACTTCAAACACCAGAATACTATGATAAATAATAAATCATTTTTATATTTGGCAAAACTCTTCTCCGTGAACTCGGTAAATTTTAAAGCATACACGACACACTTTAGCAAATATTCACATCCAGCTGTAGAATATCCCAGAACCCCTTTTAATTTTGTTGCACATAGTTTTGAAATGAAGCTTCTTTTAAATCAGAAAAGATGTTAAAACATATTATGATAAAAATGTTACAGTCGTTGTTCTTGGGGATGTTACACAACTAACACTGAATCACGATTTTACAGAAACTGAACACACAAACAGCTGTCTTTATGAAATGAGAAATATTAACGATCTCATTAAGATACCCGCATACTTGTGCACACACGGTATCATTTTGATTACAGTACAATGCTCATACAGTCTTGTTACATTCACCATGGACTTGCATGGACTTGTTCTAGATATCGTTAAGCAATTTGTTCGATGCATGGCAATTCATCGTGCTTTAAAAAGACTAATGTAGCGATGATTTATAATAACAATAGCTGACTAAAACTGGTTAAAATGATCGAGAAGCGATTCGTTAACTTCAAGAACAGGATTAAAAATTGAAAGTTCAACATTTTGTAATATTCATTTTAACATTTCGTCCGCAGAGGATTCTCAACATATTAAATGTGTTTAACATATCATTTGAATGACTTTGCAACTGCCGATAATCCAGCACTTAGTGACATCACCGCAGTGTATAATGTAGTTAATGTAAACCATCGCTATTACGGGAGATTTTATGCGAGAAAAAACAACTACGTTGAACATTAACTGTGAAGTCTAGCATTAAATGATGTGTTTATCTATGAGACAGTTCAATCAAAATCGGAAATTAAACAAAGAGCAAACAGAACGTATTATAATAAACGTATGTTGTAATTGCTCTATATGGAAGTATACGACGCACAATGTTTAATAACTGAAAACATAGAGACTAGGAATTTATTGCGGAATATCAACTGCTGGAAGTAAAAAGTTATTAATAATTACCAGGTATCAATTGTGTTACCATATAATAGTTAAAGACGAAAAACATCAAGGGAGACTGGATTTATTGTGCTTGTTCATATTTTGGATTTATACATACAAAAACAAAGTGTAATGATAATAAATAACATGGTATGCCGACGATATTCACTATTATCGTACAGACAGTATTGCATTATAACCCGTCGACAATTAGGAATTTATTACTGAATATTCACTGTTGTAGGCAAGTAAAGAGTTATTGCCATGTAACAATTATGTTACCAAATAATGTTGATTCTTAACACTACAGGATATGTTATTGAAGAAATTTATATTAAAAGAAACACTCCCGAACTCCGTCTTTAGATCATGGGTTCGGTGTATTTGTACTTGTGTTGTGTTAAGAAGAATTTTACCGTAGAAGAACCGTCGAATTGTACGATAATGTATAACGATCAATCCATAGATTCTGTTGCCTGTATGGGAATATCGACGATTCCATGGTATTTCAAAATGCTTGTATTAAGTTTTGCCATGCTCTTCAATCTGCAGTCATTTATTGGTATTTTCCGTATCAGGACCAAGAAACCGGTGACTTACTTTTTGCTCAGCATTTCTGGATCTGATCTGATACTTACTGTGGTCTTGCTTTTGTCAGAGATTCTAGTGGAAAGACCATGGTTAGGCGTTAAGACTTATGGCGTACGTGTAAGTGCTCTAGGAATTAAGGTGTCATTGAGAGGATTTGAAAGCTTTGTATTGCTGGCCTACAATATAGTATACGCTGCATTTCTTGTAGACCTGTCTACAATTGTAGCTTTTGCATGTAACATTCTTATTGCCGTGTTGTGGCCATTTAAACACAAGACAATCGTAACAAAGTTCCGCATATGTTTACTGTTAATCGTTATTTGGATTGTTATTTATTCAGTTAGTTTAGTACTCGCTGGAGTGGCTTTGTACACAAATTCGAAAATTTCAGAAAATCATGTTCGAGCAAATTTAGATGAATCTTTAGGCGGTATGTTGTATATACTAGCTTGGGCCGTTTGTTGCGTCATTGCCTTACTTTTTATTACTTATATGTTCATAATAATTCAGATAAAGCGACAAGCGCAAAAGAATAACATTTCTTCGACAATGGAAAGCCGGTTGATGAAAACCGTAGTCACGATAATAAGTATACTGACAAGTTGCTCCATTTGTTGGCTGCCATTTGCCCTCAACAACATAATTATTGGTGAATTAATTTGGGATACAAACGTGTTTTTGGAAAACACATACATACTAGCATGGAGTCAAGCTGCTGGTTGTTTCGTGACCCTAACCCCTTTGTTTAATTCGCTTATATATGCAAAACGAGATAATCAGGTTAGCGGTATAATTAAGAGTGACTTTACAAAGGTGTGTTGTTTTTGCAAAAAAAAATCCAGTCAGGCTGGCTCACGCGGTGAACTCGAAAATGGTGGTTTTAAGTCTGACAGTTCTGTCGAAGTAAACGCTACGAATCATTTCGCAATGTCTGAAATGCATCTTCAAGTGCGTAATAACGGACAAAATACTTCTCTATAGAATACAGAAAAAAAATTTGTAAACCACATTTAGGGGCATGATTTTAGCGAATGCCAGTTCATATGTAGCAGTTGGATGATCTAAGGAGGCAAATATATAATGCATATAATTAAATGCAAATATTAATATTACTCTGTGTTTTTGTTTATATTTGTTTTATTTAATCTTTCTTGTTTAAAATTGGGTGTATATAGTATAAACTCAAATTCGCCTTGAGTCGTTGTAGCTTGGTCTCTCCTTAAGTAACAGTGGTCCTTAGTCATGGAATGGGAACTGTAAATACACATCCATTAGTATTTTATTGAAAGTGGACTCGTTTGTAGAGAGGTTTCATTGAAAAGTATGTCAATTTCCAGAGATTATTTGGTGGCATTGGTAGTAGCGATACCTGGGATTGATATAACTAACTGACTTATTATATATAGTCCCAGGTGATATTTATGATAAGACATTCGTTTATATTTACACATGTCACAATATTTAATATTTGACGTATATACAAAAGGCGTAATTTCACGATAATGAATGAATTAATTAATTACCTAATTGATTCATATTACCACATTTCATGTTCCTAAAAAGTGGTGACAACGATACTGAATTAAACGCATTATTAACTGCCTAAAGTCGCTGTCTGCGTAGCATTAGCACGATTATATTTCGCGATTCGTAACGTCGGACTGGATATCGTTCTTATACATATATATA